>CM068962.1:2527284-2556651 GCA_035128595.1 Eptatretus atami
ACTGTAGGAGGTGGCCATTCTGGGTTAGCCAATGGGGAACACTTATCCGAATGCAAAGTACGTAAATGTGGGATTTGCAATTGCAAGACATGTCCTACATTTACCACAAACAATATAATAAAATAATATTATACAGTAACAGCGAGATCTTACAATTAAAATAAACCAAATAATTAATTACATGTAAAACCTCAAACATAGTTTACTTATCGACTTGTAACAAATGTACGATGCAATATGTTGGTGAAACAATGCAGAGACGTAGTGTAAGAATGCACACAAGAGCGGCATGAGAAACCCAGATATAAACTACTGGTTGTTCACTACTCACTCATCACTTTACTTATGGACATTGTAACAATGCAAGCTTCAGTGTTCAGGATGAAGAAAAGATAAACGGTAATCGCCAAAAAAAGGATGGGATGGAAGATAAAACACACACAATTATGTCAGCATGGATAACTTTTCTGGATTAAAGAATTAAGAACTGGTTACCCATATGGATTAAATTAAATAATTAATGATACATACATACAATCATCGATCTATAATTCCAGCAGTGTGTGTGTGTGTCGTGTGTGTGTGTGTGTGTGTGTGTGTGTGTGTGTGTGTGTGTGTGTGTGTGTGTCTGTCTGTGACCGCTGTGTTCTCGACAACCACTAGTCCGATCTAATTGAAACTTGCCAGGTATATTGCTGGGGACCTGTGGATGTGCCTTTTCAAGGTTTGATATTAATCAGACAAGTGGTTCCCAAGTTATGGCCATTTATTTACCAAACCAATGACAGTTCACGGTGCTATGACATCACGAATGACATCACAATTCTCCTTTTTTTTTTTTTTTGCATGTACAGGCACTCACGTACGTGCCCGTCTATCTATAATTCCAGCAATCTGTGTGTGTCTGTGACCGCTGTTTCGATCGAATTGAAACTTGCCATGTATATTGCTGGGACCTGAGTATGTGCCTTTTCAAGGTTTGATATTAATCGGACAAGTGTTTCCCAAGTTATGGCCATTTAATTACCAAACCAATGACAGGACACGTCCTTATGACGTCACAATTATCAATTAAGTTTGCTATCAAAAAAGATACATACTGTGGTGAAAATTTCGTTTCAATCGGACTTACCGTTCCTGAGAAAATGATTTTTAAAGCGAAAGAACCCAAAAATTGCTGGCGGAAAAAGAAAAATAATAAGTAATATAGAAATAAACAGAAGAAAAACAATGTTACCCAGTCCATTTGACTGGGTACCCTAATTTTTTTATTTTTTTTTGCACGTACAGCCACGCACGCACGGCCACGCACGCACGGGCACGCACGTACGGGCCCACACTAGTACTAATAAATGGCAGTGTGTCTCCTACATAACTCCAAAGCCATGAAACTTTGCATGCATTCTAAGAAAACTCCAAGGAAGTGCAAGTGTGAAAATTTGGTGTTTGGATTAATTAAAACACCCCTTTCGAAGATAATTAACGGCCTTATTTAATCATCCTTCATCAGGCGCATCCCCCGGCCACCTCGCTCTCTATGGGGTCTGAAGCCACCATGTTTTTTGGTCTGCTCAACCTGTTCCTGTTCATCATACTTACAAATTGCTGGATACATTGCAATGCTTATAAATGCCCAGAGACACCAGCGTTCATGGCTTTATTTCATTTCCGCACATGCCATAATCTCGAGAATCTCTGAAACTAAGCCAAGTTACAAAATTGAAGCTCCAGAATTGAATTTAGCAGCAGTTCTGACTTCTCAAAAACCTCCGTTTCGGTAAGGGTGGTAACAAATCATGGACCAAGGTGTGAAGGTTTGTTGTTCTCAAAGTTTTGTTCTGAGGGCTCTTTTGAGGATTGTCACTGAGCCCCAGATAGCTTCTAACTGCAGTTTGTTTGTAGTAATAGTCCAAGGGATGGTTTTTAAAATCTCTAAGGTTCTACTTCATCATTCCCATTGCTTCAATGATCACTGGTACAATTTCGGATCTTTTCAACTTCAAAGGTCTTTTCACTTCTTTTTGGAATCTTGGTATTTGGTCATTTTCTTGATTTCTGCACTGTTAGGCCAAAATCACTGGGTGCTGAAACTTAATTAGAGTGTGTGTGTAGTCATAGTCATCAAGCACAACATATCATTCTCTTTGCTAACCCCCACCCTCTTCCCCCCCCTCTCTCTCTCTTCCTCGCTCTCCCCCCCCCCCTCCTCATAAAATGCAGCACTCTCCTCCCACATCCATCTCTCTCTGTCTGTGTCTGTGCACCCCCTCCCTCCCGCAGTGTATAGCAACATTTGGCAAGGCGTCGCTCTCCCCACCTCCCCTTCCCCCTTCCTCCCACTCCCCCCACCCTAATTTAATATCCCCGTCAGCAAAGCGATGGATTGCATTTGCGAGTACAACATAGTGGGGAAAACATAATCATCTGTTTTTAACACCTCACCACGAGACGCTCAGAGATGGTGCATAATTATGGACGTAAATGTCCAGTTACAGACACACTACAACAAATAGTAAATGAGTGGTTAGATCTTAACTAATCAAATATCAGCAGATTACTTAACAGTATGAGAAATAAGATCAATATATAAAAAAAACTAGAACGGCGGTCTTTAACGTCGCTTGATATGTCTCCGCCCACATAATTACATCATACGTACTTGTACCAAGTATGATTTAAATCCCTGAACCCAAATTCAAAATAATTAAATAATTCTGGCTGCTAGACCATGCATCTGATCAGGTTGAAATTTATAACATACATATTCCCCCTGACTACTAGATGATCATTTTGATGTTTCACGTCGATTGATGAAGCGGTTCAAGAGAAAAATTTTTTAAAAGATTTTCGTTGAAACCAATATGGTTGCCAGACCATGTGACCTATTAATTCTTTGGGAACATGTGGGTGAAGTTTCCCCTCGATCTGTTCAGCCAGCCATTCTGGAGATTATTTTTATTGGATTCAGGGTAAATCAAAAATGGCTGCCGAACCATTTGACCTATGACATTACAGGTGGAGAACTTCATAGATAGGCAATCATACCTGGAGAGTATAGAGTATCGCCTCCATCTGTTCAACCGTTTCGAAGAAGAAGCTTTTTGAAGGTTTTTATGTCAAAAACAATATGGATGCTGAACGACATGACTGATATAAATTTTTTTTCTCTCCCATACAATTTAGTCTTGGATGACCTTCAAAAATTTTCATACTGATCGGATAAAGCATTCCAGGTATGCAATTATGACATCGTAAGAAGCCACCTATATCATTCCTAAAATATATATAGATATTTTTAATTTCATTATTCCCACATTTATATAAATAAATCATTTTTAACAAGTGAAATCCTTCAATACAGCGCGTGTGGTGAAGCAAATGAGTACACTAATGTTAAAATATGCAATTTATGCTTTTTCAGTTGAAAAACAATTAAAAAGCGTACTTAATATTTGAAATGTAAAAATCTTGTTATTATTGTGATAAGCACCTTTATATATAAAGAAGGAATGAAATAGTTCGATACAGCGTGGCAGGAGGCCAAAAGAATGATAGCATAAGAAGAACTTAGCTTTCAGCATTCGGTGCGAAATGCGATGGTGGGCGGAAATGACGTCTTCGGTGCGAAATGCGATGGTGGGCGAAATGACGTCTTTTGGCGTGAAACCATGGTGGGCGGAAATGACGTCTTTCGGCGCGAAATGCGATGGTGGGCGGAAATGACGTCTTTCGCGCGCGAAATGCCATGGTAGGCGGAAATGACATCTTTCGTTCGTTCGTACATGAGAGGGGTGCGTTTCTTGTGTTTTTCCCGTCAAGCAATAAATTAAATGGTTTTCACATATATAACACATTAGTTTCACAAATTTCCATTCAAATACTCGGGTATTTCCGTCAATTCTCGCCATTTCCGTCTAGGTTACGCATTGCATCTCCCGGACGGCCGTCATTGGCTGTCTTGAGGCACGTGGGGGGGGGGGGGGGGACAGGGGACACCGGAGACGTGGTAGACACCGGGGACATTTCAAACTCGGTGCAATTGTATACAGCGCACGTGCTGTAAAAAGTAAAAAAAATTTAATTCATCAATTAAATAATAAATCGACAAGGAAGCATGTAAAAAAAACGTTTATAAATAACTGTTTGAATACTGTATTTGATTCACAGTTTGATGTAGAGGTGAGTGGGATGGTCATGCTGGTTGGTGGACACATGATATTTAAGGTACGATTTAATATATTATATAAGAGAATATGTGATGAGAGTTGTAAATACGTGATAATACATTAAATCCTCTAGAGAGGAAAATCTGATTAGTGATGTTGTATTGATGGGTTGACTGACTGCATGGACGCAACTGAGGTTGTGGATCTACTGATGTAGTTAATCTACTGATGTGGATCCGTGACCAAGGTTGTGGATCTTACTGATGTAGTTATCCACCGATGTGGATCCGTGACCAAGGTTGTGGATCTACTATGTAGTTAATCTACCAATGTGGATCCTGACCAAGGTTGTGGATCTACTGATTTAGGTAATCTACTGATGTGGAGAAGTGACCAAGGTTGTGGATCGACTGATGTAGTTAATCTACCAATGTGGATCCGTGACCAAGGTTGTGGATCGACTGATGTAGTTAATCTACCGATGTGGATCCGTGACCAAGGTTGTGGATCTACTGATGTAGTTAATCTACTGATGTGGATCCGTGACCAAGGTTGTGGATCTACTGATGTAGTTAATCCACCGATGTGGATCCGTGACCAAGGTTGTGGATCTACTGATGTAGTTAATCTACCAATGTGGATCCATGACCAAGGTTGTGGATCTACTGATTTAGGTAATCTACTGATGTGGAGAAGTGACCAAGGTTGTGGATCGACTGATGTAGTTAATCTACCAATGTGGATCCGTGACCAAGGTTGTGGATCGACTGATGTAGTTAATCTACCGATGTGGATCCGTGACCAAGGTTGTGGATCTACTGATGTAGTTAATCTACTGATGTGGATCCGTGACCAAGGTTGTTGATCGACTGATGGAGATCCATGATCAAAGTTGTGGATCTACTGATTCAGGTAATCTACTGATGTGGATCCGTGACCAAGGTTGTGGATCGACTGATGTAGGTAATCTACTGATGTGGATCCATGACCAAAATTGTGGATCCACAGTTTGGAGAGGTTCTGGGCTGAAAGGATCGAAACCTCGAGGAAGAACGGTGCCCAGCTGCTCATATATCTGTCTGTTTTTGGAATGACAACATACAAGGGTGTGCTGCAATGTAATGCCTCCTATTATTTTTATCCAAAACAGTTAGATATTCAAATGAAACAGCGCAGTCCGCACACAAGTTCTTCCCGCCCTGGGTGCAAAGTTTCGTGATTCTGACACGAGATGTCTCAGTGCTACATTTGTCAAGATGGCATCGTCATCGCGGTTAAAGCAGCACGCAGTTATTGAGTTAATAAATGTAATCGACGAATGTGAAGGCGACCAGTTACGTTCAATATTGTGACTGGAGAGGAGAGTTGGTTGCACCATTACGATCCTGAAAATGAGAGACGGGCAATGGAGTACCAAAACAAATTGCCGGGAAAATCATGCTTCTGTATTTTTGGGACATGAGGGGGATCATCCATTTGGAAATCATGTCAAAGGCTACTACCATTAACTCTGAGTAGTTCTGCCAAGTGTGATAGGGATCATTGATGGACTACAATCTTCAAGTCTCACCATAAATGTTCAATTGGGTTCAAGTCAGGACTTTGACTGGGCCACTCAAGGACATTTATTTTATTGCTTTCAGCCACTCCAGTGTGGATTTATCTTTGTGCTTCAGATGATTGTCCTGCTGAAATGTGAATCTCCCACCCAGTTTCATATTCATGGCTCATTCAAGCAGGTTTTCATCAAGAATTCTCCAGTACTTTGCACCGTCCATTGTCCCTTCAAGCCTGATGAGCTTGCCAGTCCCTGCTGATGAAATGTAGCCTCATAACATGATGCTGCTACAACCATGCTTGACAGTAGGGATGGTGTTAACTGGGTGATGTGCAGTGTTAGGCTTTCCCCAGACATAACGCTTTGATCTTCGACAAACACATTCAATTGTTGCCTCGTCTGACCGCAAAACTTTTCTCCACATGCCTGTAGTTTCATGAAGATGATTTTTCACAAACTCCATACGAGCCTCTTAGATGTATCTTTTTCAGTAATGGCTTCTTTCTTGCCACCTGTTCAAAAAGGCCAGCTTTGTGAAGAAAAAATGGATATTGTTGATTCATTAACTCTGACCTCCATCTCGGACATCAAGCCTTGCAGAACTTTCAGTCATTGGGATTTACAGGGACATCCCGAACCAGTTTCCTGCTTGCTCGGCTGTTGAGTTTGGATAGGCAACCTACTATAGCTGCCAGTGTAATATTTCTGAAACATGATAATATCGATTTCAGAAGAACCAGCAGAAGCTAAGCTTTCATTGGTACCTCATTTGCATGTATTCCTGCTTATATTGATCCCACAAATTACCAAAGCATGAGAAACGGAAATGGAGTGTGTTGTGAATCGACCAAGGTCACGTTTTGAGGGTACCTCTAAATATTGAGCCAGGATGACAAGTTCATTCCAACTTGTGCAACGTTAACATTTGATTTCATATTCAGCATACTCGAGGGCAACAGAAAAATAGTGTTAGAGGTGTGTAGGCGGTGGGTACACAGGCAGCTATTGTAGCCAATTGTGTAATGTCTTACACTTCTTAATGATGGATTTCATCGTACTCAAAGGGATAATGAATGACTGAAATCTTCATATAACCCTCTCCTGAATGGTGTTTCTCCACCACTTTATGTCTGACTTGTTTGGAAAGCTTCTTGGTCTTCATGTTTGCCTTGTTGGTTGACCAACCTAGTTGCACCTTAAAACTTCTCAAATAAGCAGGGAGCTTAATTTTTTAAAAACTAAACCACCGATTACAGTCAGGTGAAACATATTACACTCATTTTGTAACCTTTCAAACAAATCATTTACTACTGAAGAGATTTTGGGTTAATTAGCAAAAGGGTTTGAATACTTATGCAAATGAGAATCATCTGATTTTCTTTGTTACTCCAACTTATTCACATTTTATCTGCATTCTTTATCACTTTGGAATAGGCTGTGAAGACTCTATATATTAAATTTGATTTGAAAGCATCATGAAATAAGCTCAGTGGCATCACTTTGGATTTGGGGGTGGAGGGAATGAATACTTTTGCAGGCCACTGTAATTGTATATTGCGGGTATAGTAAATATTTTTGAAGATGATTGGTCTGCGGAATGAGTTTATTTGTCTTGATGACAGTTTAAAGTACATTGTATATCAAGACTACACATCGCTTGTGCCTTATAGTAACAAATAGAAAGTATAAATCCAAACATACCAAGCTGAGCCTGATTTGAATCAGCCATCTGAATCAGGGCATTGTCTTTCTTGTTGAATAGGATTTTCACTCTGTGCACATCTCCATAGACTCCTGGATGGGATTGTATATAGAATGATGCAACATTAAATGTACATAAAGGTTTAAACCTTCACAAGATTGACTTTTTTTAACATTATACTTTTCCGATCATGGAGGTGAGAAACATTTCTTGATAAACATTACAATCTCACAACAATAAGCAACTTCACAAGATAAAGAGCAAAATACATTATAAACACGACGACCACGAATAAATACTTATTCCGAACACAAGTAACGACTTAATACTATAATGAGTATATTTTAAAATTATATATATATATATATATTGTTGCGGTTCTGGAAAGCGCATCCCTCCAAGGATGGCATCCATCATACAGTGGTCCCAGTTATTTCTTTAATATACGTCCAGTTAGACCTTTCCCTCATGTCTAATGGGTCAAACGGGACAAAGTGTGTTGTGTGGATCTTATAGTTAGGTCTGATTATATCTCTAACTTCATTCCTACTCTTTTTCTCTTATTCCTGAGATAAATCCAAGCAGCGGCCGCCTGTAAAAACTGCGGCTACACCCTTCACAATAACAATGCGTCCTTGCAGAAGACCAAAAGAAGCAAACAACCTCCACCACCAGACTGCACATAACGCGTGCAGCACAGCGATAATCTCCACCCACTGTTCAGGAGGCCAGAAGCATCAACCACATGATGGCGCCGCTGCGAGGATACGGTGTCGGAGGCCAACAGTAGAACCAAACAATAAACGCCCAACGCCATACAGGATGCACGCAGCGTGGTCTTTTCAACCCATTTCTGCATCTAATAATTATATCTATCCTCTTTTCAATCCAAATCTCCATCTAATACTTATATCTATACTCTTTTCAATCTAAATCTCCATCTAATACTTATATCTATACTCTTTTCAACCTAAATCTACATCTAATAAGTATATCCAATCCTTTCCTTCAATTCCTGGCGTGGATCGGGGTTGGCACTGAGCACACCACCGCCTGTGATAAATAACCGCGAGCACGACGGCAGAGACGGGCGCAGCCCCGTAATAAATAACCACATGTACAATAGTGGACCCGCGCGCACTGTACGAGGCATGCAGAGCGCATATCTTCATTCGGGTCTGCGGGGCATGCAGAGCGCATCTCTTCATTCAGGTCTGCGCATGGGGTTACAATAACGTCTTACCGTCGGTCTTCACTCACCACAACGGCCACAAATGTCTCCCGCGGACGGCAGACATCCTCCCGCACCTCCGCCTCGATACAGCTGCTACCAGGCAGAGGCATGCTGTACGGCCGGGATCGCTAGGGCCGCATGGCGTACAGACAAAGCAAGCACATTGACCAGCGCTGACTGCGGGTCGCCGGGGGTGCCCGGGCGAGCATGCGGGACTGACGCGAGCCTTGGCCGATCGCCAGGGCATGGCCCAAGAGTTCGGTGCAAGGCGATTCATATCACGGGGTTCGGAGCGAGACGATTCCGCAGCTCAGCTATGGCTAGCCGGATGAACAGTGAGGCCGCTTCTGGTCATGGCGGCAGGCCGTGCGGTGGCCGGGGCCCAGAGCGCCCGATTCGGGTGACGGCACATCATTTCGGGTGGCGTCCCGCCCTGCACCGCAGGGTCAATAAAGGACGGGACGCGAGGCCGTCTGCGTTCCTGCTCGTCCTCTCTGTCTGGCCTGGGATCGATCTCCACCCACTCGCTGCTGACTCCACCTTCTTCACCGCCTCATCGCTGGCTCCACTCACCCACCTGATCCTGTCTGCCACTCCGCCCACTCGCTCTCGACTCCACCTTCTCCACCCACTCGCCGTTGGCTCCACCTTCTCCACCCACTCGCCGTTGGCTCCACCCAAAGTCCTTCCCTCACGCCTGAGGTCGTGCCCCTTCTCTGGATAGCCAAGCAGGAGACAACGCGCGCTATCAAGGAGGGATCGTTCAGCAGAGCACCCCCCCCAAAAACGTTCTGGGTGGTGCGTTCGGTCAATCGTGCAAGGTATTGCGAGACCATTAGTCCCTCTCCTCTCCTTTTTCTTCTCATTAACCGTGTGTGTGTGTGTGTGTGTGTCATGGCACCTGTCCTCGCTTAAGTTAAGATTGCAGAATAATTATATCGGGATAGGTCTGCTCTGTCTGCTTTTGTAAGTTGCTTGTATTATTGTCGCACCTCACATTTCTTGCTATCTCGACTTACACAAAACAATAAACTACCTTCACTGTGCCACATATTTTTCCTCGCCTGCCTGTAATGAATCCTTGTGTAGAAATGTTCCCAGCTCGTTTTTGTCTTTTCTTTCATTGGTCCAGCCATGGTCCGAGCCTAGCCGGGACTTTATTCCCAACGATCCATTCCTTTTAGCCGGTACGTCCTTGGCAGTGTCGCTCAGCTGCATCTGATCCGGTAAGGTGATCCGGTTCGGACAAGGCGTACCGAGGGCGTGTCCCCCAGTAATTAGGTCACGTGATTATTTTTAGGTAACCGATATTAGACGGAGGATCCTAAGTCATGTGGTTGAGTTATTGGCGTTCACGGTCGGTTAGCGACCCGCCGCGTCACGGAGTTATCCATGTGCGACGACCTGCGATTCCAGGGAGTCTGGTGGGAACCCGAGATAGCTTCCCTCCCTAGTGGTTTTCTCACCCAGACCCCTGGCCCGCAACAATATATATAGTACCATACACCTTCCAGTCCACACCCCTTTCAAAATTTTCACCTTTTGTTGTCTTAAAGCCTGGAATTAAATTGCATCAAATCAGACTTTGTCCACTTATATTTTCATTGTAACATCGTACCCCATAACTTCCAAGTGGAAAACAAATTCTACAAATTTCAGAAAATTAATTTAAAATACAAATCTAGAATATCTTGTTAGATAAGTGTCCACACCCCTGAGCTAATACTTGGTGGAAGCACCTTTGACAGCAATTACAGCTGTGAGTCTGTTGGAATGTCTCCACCAACTTTGCACACCTTGATTGGGCAATATTTGCCCATTCTTCTATACAAAACTGTTCAAGCTCAGTCAAGTTGCATGGGGAGCGTTGATGAACAGCAATGTTCAAGTCATGCCATAGATTTTCAATTGGATTTAGTTTGGGGCTCTAACTGGGCCACTCAAGGACATTTATCTTCTTGTTCCTTTGCCACACCAATGTATCTTTGGCTGTGTACTTCGTGTCATTGTCATGCTGAAAGGTGAACTTCCGTCCCAATTTCAGCTTTCTTGCAGAGGGCAGCATGTTTTCCTCTCGGAATTTTCTGTATTTTGCTCCATCCATTATCCCTTCTATCCTGACAAGTGCCTCAGTTCTTGCTGATGAGAAACATCCCCATAACATGATGCTGCCACCACCATGTTTCACAGTAGGGATGGTGTTCTTTGGGTCACATGCTGTGTTTGGTTTGCACCAAATGTAACATTTTGCATTTCAGCCAAAAAGTTACATCTTGGTTTCGTCAGAACAAAACGTTTTGCCACATGACCTCAGAATCTCCGGAGTGTTTTTTTGCATACCTCAAACAAGACTCAAGGTGGGCTTTTTTGAGTAATGGCTTCCTTCTTGCCACCATGTCAGGTTAAGCCAGATTAGATCTGTGATTTGCTACAGGTACCATGTAAACCTGTACTAGCCTGTTTCATGGTCGGATTGTTGGCGACTAAAGAGTCTCCCTCACCAGGTTTCCTAGTGAGGAGGATGTGTGGATATGGACACCCAGCAGGATTAAAACCAAAACATGCCAAAGGGCGGAGGAGCTTCTTGTGGGCCAACGACCATCCATATCTCGTACCCAACTGTGTCTGTGGGCATCCACCAGCAGTTGGGTTACATTTTTTTAGGAGGTTGGTAGCAGGATTTGCACTCCGGCCATCGCAAAACACTTCATTCCACAAAACCCACAAACGCAAAGAAAACTGAAAACTCACTCAGTGGGAGTACCTCCTGTGCTGCTCGCCTTCGTCGGGCAGCTCACCGGAAGACAGGATTGGGGCAAAGCCTTTGGGACCCCCATTCCTTGATGATAGGAGGAAAAGCACGGGGTAAACTTCCTGGGTCAGATTGTGATTGCATGTGGCGGAGTGGTGCTGAGGTGTCGTCCACCAGACAGTGGTCTCCTTGAGTTATTCTGAGGTGGTCCCTTCGGGTGAGTGCCTGGAATGTCTTATCCGTGAGAGGGAGGATCCCTGTCTCTGTTATCATCTGAGCTCAAGCATTTTAACATTGGTATTGCAGCACTCGCTAAGGTTCGGAGACCGCATCGTGGCGAGATCATGGTGGGTGGTTATACCTACTATTGGTCTGGTCGCTCTGATGGTGACCATACCCAAGGAGTTGCAGTAGCTGTGTCCAACAAGCTGACTCCAATAATAATTGAGGTAACACCGGTCAATGAGCGTGTGAGACCAAGGATTTGTCACTCCTTCGGTTTCATTTCCCTGGTCTCTGTATATGCTCCGACTGAGGCGAGTGATCTCAACGTGAGACACATTCTATTCTACGCTTGAGTCTGTGGTTGAGCAGTGCCCCAGGCGAGATACTCTTCTCGTCTTGGGGGATTTCAATGCATCGACTGTCACTGATAGGGATGGTTATGAGACGAGTGTTTGTCCCCATGGGTCTAGGACTGTGAACCAGAATAGCACTAAGTTCCTTGACTTTACAAGAAGTCATGGACGTAGGGTGGCTGGTTCATGGTTTCAGCACCCACAGGCTCATCGCTGGACTTGGTATTCCAACGCTGGTGGTGTGGCAAAGGAGATTGACCATGTGCTCGTTGATGATCCAGAACTGCAGGGTCCACCGGAGTGCTCAGTTCCTCAATGCCGACTGCTTGTTGTAGCAACTCTGAAGTTGTAGCTTAAATCTAGAGAATGGTCCCATCCCAGCCTTCGCTGCATGTTGGCAAGCTCAAGGATGAGAGGGTAGCTGAGGGGTTTGCGAACAGGATGAGTGGGGATTTGGGAGGTTTGGGTGCTTTGGGGAATCCTGAAGAGTTGTGGAGTGCCTTGAAGACCACCATCCTTGATGTCACCAGTGGGCGTCTTGGAACTCACCGTAGGGTGAAGAAGAATTTTGTCTCTCAAGGGAGACTGGATGCCATTGACCAGAGTCGCAGGGCCAGACTTGATGGCAGAGCTGAGCTGTTCAGGGAGTTGAGGCTTTAAAATGTACATGCGCCGAGGGTGGACAAGAAGTCATATGTGCGTGAAATCTGTGAGGGGGTAGAGCATCACCTGTGGTAAAGTGATTCTTATCCTGCTTACAGGGGAATTTGCGCATTGCGTTCCTCCAAGCCTGTCCCTCGGTGTACTGCAGTTGGAGCGGATGGTGATGGGCTCTTGATTGAGGAGTCTGAAGTGAAGGCCCACTGGGCCGGTGACCAAGCGTCTGTACCAGGCTGACCCACCAGCTGAGAGTTGGATTTCAGGAGTGTTACTATCCCTGTTGCTGACCCTCCAATCAACTGTGATCCACCTTAGTTTGTGGAGAAACAGGCTGCGGTGAACTGGCTGAAATGGGGTAAAGCTGGGATCTGTGGCATCCATGCTGAACTTCTGAAGGCTGGTGGAAATGCTGTACTCATGTTGTTGAATGCAGTTCTGTATTCTGCCTGGAACATAGGCATCATCCCAACTGTGTGGAAGAGGGGCCTAGTTGTCCCTCTCTGGAAAGGGAAGGGTGATCGCCAAGACAGCAACAACTACCAAGGGGTGATGCTGCTCTCAGTGCCGGGAAGGTCTTTGCTCGAATAATTATTGATGGGGTTCACCACCATCTGCTTGAGCACCAGTGCCCACAGCAGTCAGGCTTTACACCAGAAGTCAACGATTGACTATCCTTTCTCTTATGGTCCTCACCGAATGCAACCGAGAGTTTTGGCAGGGGCTGCTTGCAGCCTATGTTGATCTCTGCAAAGCGTGATGATTCAGTGATGCCTTAAATAAAAGTCCAGTCTCATCCATGTTGTAAGATGTCACGTAGGTAGTCACCAGCACAAAGTTCAAGAACCATGACTTTCCATTCCTCCACTGTAGCACTGTCAACACCACTGCTCTCACCACTCATTTTTCTGAAGACGACGTTATTATCTCCTCCTGAAAGCTTCCAACCACTCATTGGATGCCTTGAAGTCATGAACCTTGAGCTTGGTGATTTTGAGGGCCTTCTCTTGGAGCAGAGGACCAGAAACAGGAAACATTCTTGCAGTTGTGTCCTTAAACCACTCGTAGAGAACAATACATTGACATTTTCGCTTCCTGCCTCACGAATTTTTATTTTCCGTTCAAGAGGAACATTGCCCTCAAACTCTTCCATCCAGTCTCCTACTCTTCATGATGTTTTGGATCTGTCTTTCCATAGCAATGGCCTCGCATGTTGAGCATCTCGGTGATCACTCTGCAGCTCATCTTATGCTGGTTGTGCACCTTGATCACCTCCATTTCTATCTCCAACCACAGCCGATTATGCGATAACTTCCCAGGATTCACAAAAGAAGCCATAGCCCAATGTTAATCAAAGGCCAAATTTCAGAGATGTTATCAAACTGAAAACCTGGTCAAATTTGAAGATTGAAAACACAATCCAAATCAGAGCACATAATAGTAATGAGCGTACATAATTCAGGTGAGGTCACGTCTGGGAGCATGCACCGGACCAGCGCGTCGCTGCATCCACTTTCTGCAGGGACTCCAGGGGCCTCCGTCTGGCCATCCCCCAGGCAGATGCCTGGCCCATCCCTATCTCCTTGAGATACCGATCAACCTGCTGCAACCACGAGGCACATGGTCAGCCCATTGCCCTCCTCTACCTCACGAGGAAAAACGAGCCAGAAAAACGTCAGGAAAACGAGCCACATGTCCACACAGCCGCAGATGACGCTCATGGACTATGCAGGTCGCAAATCTCCTTTGAGTCTCTCTCTGCAACCCACTCGTTGGACACAAAATCCGACCATCTCCATCTCCGACATTTCCAAGACCGACATCTCCAAGGAGTCTCCAAAGAGACCTGGTACCAAAGGAATTAAGTCTCCGTCTCAGATCCCTGGTTAGAGTCCAAGTCTCACATTCGTAGAGCATGACTAGAAGCACCAAGGACTTTTGTCCTTCACAGGTACCGACAGCACCACACCCCATGATCCAATGAATCCATGACTCCCCAGGCCTGACCCAGACGTCTATTGACCTCTGGCTCACAGCCAGCAGACATGAATATCACTGCCAAGGTAAGTGTGGACCTCAAACATCCAAGGTCTACGCTGCAACCTTACAGATCTCTCAATCCAGGCCACCACCGATAAACCGGACACGATTTGTTTAACAGAATATTTTCGACCTGATCGACCTCCAGTTTGATTGACCTGAACCCCGTCCTGGCGGTGGAGTTGCATGTATATCAATAACTCAATTTCTCACTCTCCGTGTACTGCTCTTACACCTCCCAAAACCCAGAGGAACCCAGGAGTACCTCTGACTGTGACTTCCCTTCCACTCCCAGCTCATGTTTGGCTGTGTGTTGTTCTGTCCAACCAAAGGTGATGACTCCATCTACATCTCTCTCTCTCAGAGACATGGACCATCTTTTAACCACTCATCCCAACTCTCTCTTCCTCATATGTGGTAATCTCAATTGTCACCATGCTAATTGTCTGAGTGTTGGTACCTCTCTCACCAGCCACGGCACTTCTGCAAAGGACTTCTGTGACTCGATCTGTAAATTTTCCCACCCAGATTTCTGTCAAAGGCAAATCTTCCCTTCTGGATATGGTGATGACCAACTTCACCACCAATGTACCTTCTTGCTCTTCCTCTGCCCCAGTTGGTTCATCTGACCATGTGCTTATGAAGGTCAACATTTCTTTGGCCATTCTCAAAGAACCACCTCAGCTCCAGCAAGTCAAGCAGTTTACTCAAGCAAACTGGCAGTGACTGCAAGCAGTCATCACACTCTAGGACTGCTCTCCTATATCAATATGGCCTGGGAGTTTTTCAACTGAAATCTGCTCTCCCTTATGTACAGATTCATCCCATCTAGTTTACAGTTATCACACCCATCACCCCCACCCCAGTACACTGAATCCTGTGGTGAAGCAGTTTCATTAAACAACTTGCATACACCTCCTGGAAGGCAAATTCGACCAAAGGCAATTTCAGATCATTCCACAAAGCCTGCAACAAGTGTGGGTCTACTCTCAGGAGAGCCAGAAAACATGTCCAACCTCAAGACTGAACTTTTAAACTCCTCTCCCTTCTCTTAAACCTGGTGGCACCTTGTCAAGTCTGCCTCTGGTGTATGCTACCCCTCCACCCCTTCCCTCACTGCAAATGGCACCGCAGCACACACTGCTCGTGAGAAGGCCGAATGCCTCAATTCTGTGTTTGCTTCCAAATCATGTGTCTCCAACCCCTCACTCATCTATCTCTGCACCAAACTGCTCCTGGACTCTGTCTTTTGCACATGAGAAGGTGGAGAAGTTTCTGGCAACCTTTGAGTCTGGCATCCCACCTTAATATCCAAAATGTCTGAGTCATCCAAGGCCAATTCCACTCTCGTAGCCAAAGTGTGACTCTCAATGGAATCCTTTCTTCTCCTCTCCCTGTCAAGGCCAGAATGCCCCAAGGCAGTGTTCTAGTTCTCATCCTAGTCCTAAATCTTCATTGATGATCTCTCTGACTCTGGAAAATCCTCTTTACCTCTTTGCTGATGACTCCACCCTCTGCCC
Organism: Eptatretus atami; assembly: GCA_035128595.1. Lineage (NCBI taxonomy): Eukaryota > Metazoa > Chordata > Myxini > Myxiniformes > Myxinidae > Eptatretus > Eptatretus atami. The sequence continues at coordinate 2,543,492 of CM068962.1, forward strand.
CAACATCCCTCATCATTCTGACAGACAGGCAGGCAGCAGCCTTTTCCCTCTCTTCAGACCTTGACAAAAATCACAAACAAACAGACACACACATAAGCTTGTTTTTTTGCATACAAAGTCGAGGCTCATGGAAGAACGAGTCCGAGTACACTGAACGCCGAACGGATCAGGACAAAAGGAACAGTTGAGAGAAGGGACAAACATCATTACCTTAATTTTTCTTTGTTTTGCAGGAGTGATCAATGATCTTTGGAGAAGTCATTCAAGCATAACTAAAGTATTCTCTGGAAAAAAAAATTACGTTTTCTACGGAGCAAAGAGCATTGTCAAGTGATATTTTGAGACCAAATCAATTGCTTCCGTAAAGACGGGGTTCTGTACTGAATATGGAGTGCATCCCAGAAACAAGCCAAGCCAGCCATTTGGAAACTTGCGGTGAAAAGGTTAAAAAGTGAAAGGACGATTCTCAACATCAACAAGGGAAGGTCCAATCACCCAAGAAGTGCACGGTGTAAAGAAAACATGGAACGAGTTAGTGAGTCAGTCATTTAAAGTCCGAAGAAATCGCATCGACAAAGATCGGCTGAACTGGGTCTCACTCCCAGCAGTATCAGAAGAATAATGAAACAAGATTTAAACCTCTTTTCTTACCACATCACAACAGCTCATAAATTGACCGATGGGGATAAAGCAGTGCAGATCACTATGTGTGAGATGCTGTAGCAGAAAATGGAGGCAAACCCAAACTGGATTCACGATATGTGGTTTAGTGATGAGGCACACCTTCTTGTCAATGGTGCTGTCAATTAACACAACATTTCCTGGGGAAGTCAACGCCCAGATGAGGTTGAAGAGAAGTCGCTTAAGGGTCGGAAAGTCACTGCTTTTGTGGCCGTCAGCGACAGAGGTGTGTTTGGGTCGCATTGGTTTGAAGACAAAAACTGAAGAACGGTTACCATCAATCAAGAACAATACCGGTCGATTGTCAGCACATTTTACGAAGACGTAAAAGACGGTGCTACCCCACATACAGCCAATGAAACAAATGCCTTTCTGCGTCAAAAATTCGGACGACGAGTTCTCAGTTTTCGTACGGAAAAGGATTGGTCTCCACACAGCTCCGACCTCAATCCGCTGGATTCTTTTTTCCTCTGGGGAGCTTGCAAGGATAACGTCTACAAGGAACACCCCATATCTGAACCTGATCTGAAGGCAGCATTAAAATGTACAATAATGGATTACAAACTACAATATTAAAATGTACCATAAATAGATTACAAACTAAAATATTAAAATGTACAATAATGGATTACAAACTAAAATACTAAAATGTACAATAATGGATTACAAGCTACAAGATTAAAATGTACCACAAATAGATTACAAACTAAAATATTAAAATGTACAATAATGGATTACAAACTGCAACATTAAAAATATATAATACTGGATAACAAACTACAATAATGAAATGTACCATAAATAGATTACAAACTAAAATATACCATAATGGATTACAAACTCAAATATTAAAATGTACCATAATGGATTACAAACGGCAATATTAAAATGTGCAATAATGGATTACAAAGTACAATATTAAATATACACAATTTATGACAAACTACAATATTATTAAAATACACAATAATGGCATACAAACTACAATATTAGAATATACAACTGATAGAAATCCAAACTACATTATTAAAATATACAATAATGTATTACAAAGTACAATATTAAAATATACAACCATGGATTACAAACTACGATATCAAAATATACGATCATGAATTTCTAACTATAATTTTAAAATGTAGAATAATTTATTACAAATTACAATATCAGAATACACAATAATGGCAAACAAACTACAATATTAAAATAGAGAAGAATAGATTACAAACTGCAATATTAAAATGTACAATAATTCATTACAAACTACAATATTAAAATGTACAATAATGGATTACAAAGTACAATATTAAAATGTACAATAATAGAATACACAATAATGCCATTCAAACCACAATATTAAAATATGCCATAATGGATTAGAAACTACAATGGATTACAATATAAAAATAGAGTAAACCCTCAAATATCACAGGTTTCGACCAATTGAGAGCAACCCATTGTGTTCCAATTTAGTTATCACGAGGCTTCATTTCGGCCAATCGCAGGTTTTGAGCCGAGATGGGTCATTGTTTGCATCGAGTATACGATTTCCTCCAAAGCCTTTTGTTCTTTCTTGTGCATCGTTTTTAATGAGCGAAAATGTAAAACTGTGGGCAAAATTAGTTGTGCCAAAAGGAGAGAAAGATTACAACGTTGTGCAAAAAACAAAAATAAAATCAAGTTGTTAGATAGGTTGGCAAGAGGTGATAGTGCAGCATCTTTGGGCCGCCATTACGGGATCAATGAATCGACTGTTCAGTATATCCGTGAGAGTGAGTCAAATATCCCTGCAAGTGTTGCCACCAGCGTGCCGCAAAGCACAAAACTGTCATTCCAGTCCTGTGATCTTCATATTGAAAGGATGGAAAAAGCGCCTAATAGTTGGATTGAGGACCAAACACAGAAAAAAGTGCCTTTGAGTGAACTGGTGATACGGAAGAAATCACTGTGGATTTACCAACATTTCCACACCAGCATGGGCTGGTTTGAGAAATTTGAAAATAAGATTCGGCCTCCATCATGTAAAATTAGTCGGGGAAGCAACAATGACAGACCCTGATGCTGCAAAAAAACTATCCACCACAGCTCATGGACCAAACTGAAGCGAAGAGATTTATGCTGGAGCAGGTTTTTTTTCATGCCGATGTGATGGGATTTTTCCGGAAGAGGATGCCATCTGATACCTTCCTCTCCATGCAGGAAAGATCTGCTCCGGGGTTCAAGGTAAGGTGGTTAAAGATCATCATACCCTTCTCCTATGTTGCAATGCTGCAAGCGACTCTGTCATAAAGCTAATGGTGCTCTTCCGATCGCTGAATCCCGCTCCCACTTCCCTGTTCCCTCGCTCCAACATAATCATCATCATCCCAAACGAATTATTGTGGTTTATATTTATGGCAGTGCAAGTAATATTCTTACCCTCATCCATCTCACTGTTTTGAAACATCACCTTGTTGTTTTGGAATAAAGTTAAATGGTAAAAGTCTTGTTTTTGTTTTTTCAATGTTAGCATGCATTATATACAGGGGTTCACATAAATGGTACTCAGGTACTCATTCGCAGAAAAAAAGAAAAAGAAAACACGAGATGTGTACTTCAAAAATGCTATGAAAGCTGAAAAGCTATAAACACAACAGAAGGTTTTGATGGAAGGTTTTCTCAGAGATAGTGTATGTCAGATTCTTCCGTGCTAATTCTGATAAATTGAGACTGTATTGCGATTTCAAAATTTAAGTGCACAAAATGAAGTTTATAAATAACATTATAATTTATAAGTTACATTATAACTTATATGATTAAAACAAAAAAAGATCTAAGGAGAACACATGAGCAAGGAGGAAGAAGAGGAGGTTCAGGAGCGTCTGGAATGAAAAATAAAAAAATAAGAGCGGCTGGTGAGTCTCGTCTGGAGCGGACGTTCTGAGGGAGCGTTTACAGAGAGGAGTAAGATGCATACTAAGCTGAGAGGTGCCTTTGAAAAAAAAAAATAATAATAAATAAATCAATCAATCAATCAGTGGCGCTTGGGAAAGCAGACGAGCACACTCGAAGCGGACTTTTTTTTTAACCCGTGAGTACCAAACCATTTATGCTGGTACTCATTGGAGGACCGAATAAAAAAAAGTATTAAAAAAGTGTGAACCCCTGTTTATATATTTTTACATCATTATTTCAATTGTGATGTTTATTTCTGGTTGCCGCCGACGTTCCTCGATATTCTCTCGAAGCCCAGGAACCGAACCTCCCTTTTCCCACAGGCCCTTAGTTTTAACTATCACTGCATTTTCAAGGAACGTAACCCCCACTATATTTGAGGGTTTACTTTATACAAACTACAATTTTAGAATGTACAGGAATGAATCACAAATGACAATATTAAAATGTACAAGAATGGATTACATCACGAGGTTATTTTGGTATCAGAGAGGTCACAGCAGTTATTTTTTAGGATCGAAGTAAGTTGGTGTTGGAGGATTGACCACTTTACAACGGCATTAGTTTCAACAAACCCTCTCGAACCCCACCCGGTGTAATTTTCAGGCAATTTGTTTTCTTTCAAAGTGGAACACTACACGGCCAATGTAATGGTTTAAAATTGCATGCACGACATTTTTGGCCCAAAATTTTCTAAAATATGCATTTCAAAGTAATTTCACAATTAAATTCAATACAAATCAATGCTGGCATTTGTCAAAGCCTCCAAAGCAATGTTTCATCAAAAGCCGAGAATGAATTTCTGCCTGCTAGCATCAAGGCAAACACTGAACGTTTCTCTTTTAATGGTTTGAAGAGTCCTAAAATGTATCAAAGCTAAACATAATACAATAGCAGTACATTAGGAAGTCGAATTGGTGTGAGAATAAGGGTAGAATGTCAAGGGAAGCAAAATGATAGCAGTGAAAAAAAATTGTGCAAGTATAAAAGTAGCAGCAAGAAATGCTTAAAGACATACACAGCTGCATCAAGGTCATAAAAGTATGGAAATCGAGGCAACATACCAAAGAGGATAAATAAACTTTGAGGTGTGACCACCTGGAAAAATGGAAGAAAAAGATTAAAAAAAAAAATGGGGGAAGGGATCACAGAGAGGCAACATGGTTGTGGGATGGGGAGGGAGCAGAAGAGGACACGCAGAGCAGCAAGAGAACAGAGTAGAGTTGAGAGAAGAAGGTTTTGGGAACAAATGACACAGGGAGTGTGGAAAGTATGAGGAGGAAGAAAAGGGTGGGAGGGAAGAAGAGAGAAAATGGAAACAGTCAGTGTATGGAATAATCAAGGAAATTAAAAACAAGATAATAAGAACATAGATGATAATAATAAGAACAAAGATAAAATAAGAATAAAGGAAGCAACATTATTGGACAAGAAAAATAATGAAAGGAATTTTGAAGTGGAATAAATGTGAACAACAATGAAGATGAAATTCATAACAGCTAGAAGTTAGTACATCAACATCTGGAAAATTGGAGGAGTCAGAAAATATTGGAATAAAGGGTCTTGAAGAACCACGAGGAAAATTTTGGGAGGAAATAAACTCAAAGCTCTTGCAGCTCAGAGAAATTGGGCAGAAAGGAAATGTGGAAAAGCTGGTTTCAGGGACAGATGAGAACATGGACAGGGGGTGAGGGAGTGAAATGGGACAGATAGACGTACAGTACTGTATATGAAAACATCAAAATAAAAGGGAGGAAAGGAGGGTTGGGGTGGGGGGGATGCGAGTGACTTTTCTGACTTAGTTTTCAGACGCCCTCTAACTTTTATCACGACCAGTCTTTGCAGCTACCACTCGCCCAACCACCATCCATAGCGGCTCTCTTATCCTGGACCTCGTATCAATCTTCAAGCAGATGTTCTCTTCAACTCGTGACGTTCATTCCTTCATACATTTTCTTGTCCACGTGTTTTGCTTATTTTTAGTTGGTTTCACACAACTGCAGGCAGAAGCCAATTTGTGTTCATATTTACTCAACTCTAAACACATGTGAAGATTATGTTGTAGTTTAACTTGCATCACACTTAACCAAGCCAGCAACACAAGTGTTCCCCCCAAGTTTTCCAGACAAAAATCATATGATGTATGCATATGTTCTTGAACACAAATATGTTCACCTTTTATACATGAAGAAAGCAAAAACTACACGATGACCCATGACCCCTCAATCTCCCACCTCAGAGTTCAGATTTGAAGCCAAGAGGACACAGTTGGGGATTGAGAGAGAGGCCGGAAGACCAGAAGGGAGGGGAACTCCTCTAACTGCAGCAGCTGCAGCTGGGAGCCCCAAAGGCATTCCGGGAACAGAGAGCCCTGGAAGCAGATAAAGATAATTGCTGAAGGGTGCTGTCATTTAGTTATTGCTGTTTGAATATGAGATGCAGGACAGCATGGCCACATGAGTGAAGGTTAACAAGGCCAGCAAACACTTACCAGCTTGAGGGAAGCCAATAGCTGCTGGAAAACCACTTCCATATGGCCCTGTCAAAGAGTCAAATTTATAAGACACTCAATGAAGAACAAGATGTACTTCCCATTCTACATATGAGATGAAACACTGAAGTTTCAAAAATACAGATCTACATCAGATCTTTTATTTTCACTTTACATCCACATTTGGTCACTGTAAAGCAACAACTTCAGAACGTTTTCCCAGTTTTGTTTTTGCTTCTTCCACCTACAAGGAAGTAATCCTGTTATTTTATTGACCCCATCTGAGCATTTCTTGACATTGTCATCATCTATTTGCCAAAAGAAAAAGCAAGTCATTTCAACGTCTCAAACAAATGTGCTCATGTTCACATTACTCACACCCCCATAAGCCCACTAACGGATAGGCTGCAATAAAAAGTGGCAAATTTCGAACTTCTGAGTTTTCTTTCAACAATCATTTTGGTTTAAAACAGCTCACCAAAAGCAGCAGCAACCATTGCAGGTTCAAATGCGGCTGCAACCCCACTTCCTCCATCACCCTGAGGCAGCTCAGGGCGGGTGTAGTCACGGGACTTGTCATTGTTGAATTTCACGTTTAAACTGGTAAGCTTGGAAAAGTCAACGCGGAGGGTACAACAGGCGTTGTAGATGTTTTGACCATCTAATGACTGTGTGGAATGGAGAGACAAATTCAAAACATAAGGATTCATGAGTGGTGGACAGGATTAGTAGAGGTTGTGTATTTCTGGAATAACTTACGAGCTTTGCATGTTGAGCATGCTGAGCATCGGCGTATTGAAGAAGGGCCTGAAACTGGCTGTTTTTTGTGAAAGTAATTACTTTCAAGACTGTTCCAAACTTGGAGAATATCTGCAAAGAAAATTAAGAGCACTCGATCTAAAAATTCTTCCACATCACCAATCATTTCATCCAGCTAACAACCGAGTTGGTTTAAAAGGTAGGTTGCATTACACAAATATTCCTTCCCTCCATTATTCCTGCTCTGGACACTCCAGCGAACCAGAATAACAAGAGTTCCCGTTCCAAGGAACTTCAACCCAGAAGTAGACCATGAGGTACAAAAAGCCTTTGCAGTGGTTGCATGTCCGTGTTGTACTTTGTAAATGCTGAGTGTGAAGCAAGGAAGCAGCACACACCACAGCACATAACAGCAAGGAAGCAAAGTATTCAAACTGCCAACCTCCCAGACACAGAGTGGACGCTCTAACAATTCGCCATCGAGTCTGGTACTTTAACAGCATTAGGTAATACACCACGATGTTATGTACACAAAAATGGCAGAACTTTTTTTATTTTTTGTTTAACATAGCCCCACCACCCCCACCCTACCCTGAAAGACCTACATACTCTCTTTTCTCCCAATGTCCTTCTTCTTCTCACACCCTCATTAATGCTTCTCCTTTCCATTCTTCTCTCAATTTTGCTGCTCATGACAACCTAACCTTTACCCATTTTGATCAATAAGTAGATAGCTCCAACTGATTTAGTGACTCACTCAAGGCAATAAGGATGTTTGGACGGAAACTCATTACGGCCCATACCGGCATGAAATTGGACTATAAAAAATATTTTTACCAGCGTGACATTTTTTTCAAAAAGGGTCGAAATTAAAATTGATAAAGAAAAGATTCGTTCAGTAACAATGCATGATATAGGCAACCCCCAACCCCCACTCTCCCAATCCTTCATCCTCCCTTACATTACCTGGTGCAAAACATCCAGACTGACAGGGTAGAACAAATTTTCTACAATGATATGCAGAACAGGACTGGCACCAACAGAGAGTACCGCATCTCCAAGTGCAGCTTCCAAACTGACGACACCACTCACTGAGCTCACAGCCTGGAGTGCAGCGTTTGCTCTCTAATGGAAAAAATACAAGGAAAAAAAACATCAGAGACCAAGATCAAAAAATAGGGGTGTGGGAGAGAAATAAACATGAGCTGAGATCAATACAAGGATATCAAACTTACAGCTTGTTGAGCTGAATTGTCAGTTTTCAGCTCCTTATAGTTGGAGAACTGCAAGTAAACGGGCTGACTCCGTATGTGCAAAGAAACTGACGAATAATAATCCACCATTGCCATGGCAATTTCCTCGGAACACATTTCGAGAAATGCCTGCAAGATCGAAAATCATCTTAGAGCACAAATAAATCATACGACCACTTCCCTCCCATCCGAATAAACCCATCACCTCACCATAAAGGCCAGCATTATATGTACTGTACACCTGTAGTACTACCACTGGCTATTTTTATATATTAACAACAAAAAAGAATAATCGTATTTTATCGTTTTGTAACAGTAATTTTTCAATGAACCATCAAAATATCGTGTGTTCTAACACTTTTCCTCCCATTAACTATAATATCAGGTTGCATATTTGTATTTGTCACTATAATCGATCTTTGTTGAAATGTAGTCTTAAAACTGTGGAGTTTGCTTTGTTAACAGGGCATTGGTTATATTATGCTTCCACTGACTGGCTCATTCAGCATATGTAGCGATTTAGTGTGTGCATGACAACTGAGTTGGAGTTCACCCGACTTCGGCTGAAAGCACACATCACTCGTACACTGGGCCGAGCAACAATCTTACATTGGCGAACGAGATGAAGCGTGCTTGGCAAATTAATTTAGCAGCGTCTTTTTCTCAAAGTAAAACCACACAACCATGACCACGATTCAATACGAACACTTGGTAGCAACAGCAGCTACTGCAGATAGTGATTTGTCACGTCAACTTGAACTTAAAGGTAAGCCGTCTACACTACAGCATAGGTCTTCAATAATCACTCCAGTAGGAAGCAGATGTTTCTATTACTGTTCAATTATCATTCATTTGCAATCCCTTTTCTTAAAAATAGATCATACCACTACATATAATTTTCCGTGTGCAGCGTGTGTGAGAGAGTTTGACTCGTATGCAGTCGTAAACTGCTGGACGAAATAAGTTTAAATTTGTTAGCTGTAGCCGATTTGGACTGTGACCGGGAGGGTTTGAAGCGTTAAAAAAAATTTTTTTTTATAGTTGTGGGGGGAGCGGACACAAATGTTCTATGTAAATGTTTATTGTGTGGTGCTGCTCCCAGTGGCAGTGTAATACAAGTCCAAGTAGTTAGTGTTATATTATAGGATCTGGATGAAAACCTAAATTTATAGAATCCAAAATTACTTGGTACATTCTCTGTATTTTATACAGTCTAACCCACTGGATGAAATAAGTTCAAAAGTGTTGGATCTACTCTGGGTGGACATGGGCATGTTACAAGTTGTGATTGCCACCCTAAAACTTAAAGACCCCCCCCCTCCACCTCCCTTATAGGTGTTTATAGTCGGTATACATTTTGAACAAACTAATACTTATTGGTTCACGAGCGCAGCCAGTGACCACTAATATTCGTTATGTCTGTGTGTCTGTCTGTCTGTCCAGAGCATAACTCCGTGGACTTTGATCCGATCTTGATGAAACTTGGTTATGTGTTCGATATCAATGTCTAGTTGTTGTTTCCTGGATGAGGGCGTGGCGACGCCCATTGTGGGCGGAGCCACGCCCCCAAACTAGCCATTTTATGGGGGTAGTCGGATTAAAAATCTATCTTCTCCGAGGGAATTGACTGAATGCAATGGGTTCTTCGGTATATGTGAATTATCTAAAAGTTGTCGTCTGATTTTTCATTTTCGTCCCAAGGTCAAAAACTTAAAAATTGCGAATTTTGAATAAAAATCATACGACCGCCCAAACTTTGAGAGCTCGGATGACTATTTTTTATGCATAATCTTGAGGTCATTCCCCACCTAAAGTCTGGAAACCATTTTGCTCTATCTCGAACACCTTGCCCGTGGCACCCCTTCAAGTTTGTTTTTACGCTGATTTCATCAAAGTATGGATAATCCGAGGAGTGCGAAATGCCATATAGCCTATATGACGTTATTTTGTTCCTGGAATGTTCCAGAGAAAGTTTTGCACCAAAGGCATAATCCTTGACCTTTAAAAGCCACAAAGGTCAAATTTTCAAAGTTGTGGGAATCGAACCGGGTTTTCAACCTTCTTCGACGAACTAACTCCAATAAGCTATAGCACGTATCCTGTTCCTTATTTTAATGTCCACAACATTGTTTTGTGACCTTTAAAGGTTATGCAAAGATTAAATTTTGAAAGTTGTTGAACGAACGAGGTTTTCGACATTTTGCAGCTAATAACCTGTCACCCGTACCACATCATGTTGATATTTTTATAACTTTGTCAAAAAATTATCACATTGTCTCATCCTTGACTTCTGAAACAATCGACATCGTCAAATACCGTTCGTGAAACATTGTCGTCTTCAGACTTGTTTTTATTAAAGTCAATTTGATTAAAACATGTAGTTGTACTCAAACAGAAGTTACTTAAATTATAAAAAATAAACTTCAACATGGGTGAAACTGCAGAATTTTTGAAGAAACAAAAGTAACGAGCAAAATGACTCCTTCCTAGGGTGGTCAGGGGGCACACCCCCCACCCCGAAAATTGATGTTAAAATATGCATTTTGGGGGTGACCCTGTCCAAACTGGAACAACAAGAAATAACACTGCAAATTAAAGTGATATTTGGGGAATAATTGTTTTTATTTCACCTGAACATCCATTGCTGGGAAGATTATTTTCAGTTTGTTGGTACAGCATTTTATCATAAAACCATTGGGGCAATACCCCTGGGCGCTCACCTAGTAGCGGCTGGATAACCAGAGAACCATTGGTAGGCATTTATGACCCACAAAATATGTCACGGAGGAAAAAGTAAATACCTATGGATTATTGTTTTAATGCCATGAACAAACTTTGGTACATCATTGGTGATGAAGGTTATGGTCAAGTTTCATGGAAATTGTGTGTGGTTTCAAAGAGCACAAATACATATTTTGGGGGACAACCCCCCTGTAGACCCTGATTTTTTTTTAATGCTATGAACACTTCTTGGTACATACAGTGTGATGAAGGTTGTGGTCAAGTTTCATCGAAATTGTGTGTAGTTTTAGAGAAGAAGTTGCAAGTATTTGTGGACGGATTAATGGACGGATGGACAGAAGGATGGAGCACCATCGCAGAAGCTCCGTAGAACTACATCCCAGGTGAGCTACTAAATGAATACTGAATGCCATATATGTTTGCAGGACTTTTAAAACAAGTGTTTTATAAAGGAGGGGGATGTCATGCATCATGTAATGGAGTGGTTTACCAGAATCACCCTCACTCCAGTGTAAAACAGAGCATTCATTACCCCCTTATGTTTTCTGCGCATTTCTTAACTTGGCGAATACTGGACTCGTTAACTTGTCTGCCCAAAACATCTCACCTGGCACCCTCTGTTGTGCGCTCATGGCCATTTTGATTAATTTAGATTTCCTTTATTAAGTGGGTTTTCGTTATTCCGTTTTACCGGAGTGTACCTTATTTATTTATTTCTCCGCTAATTTTCATGTCCGTCTATCTTTTGGGGGGTTTTTTTCACCCATTTGGCTGTCTTGTCTATGAGCACGATATCTCAAAGAGTTAAGGATGGATTTGGACGAAACTTGGTGGACAGTTTGGGTGTGTGACAAGGAAAAATTAATTTGACGTCGGTTCAGGTTCAGATCCAGCCCATCAGTGGGATACATAACATAAAATGTTCAGCCTGGCGGAGGTACGCGTTCTACCGAGTACCGTTCTACATATGATGTCACGGACCCAATCCAGCTATGGATATTCCAGAAGGTAAATCTCCCTACACTATGCACTCATGGCCAGTGGGTGTACAAACTTCACAGCTGGGCTGCCCAGTCACATTGGTCATTAAGGTACGGCGTAAATTTAATTGTTAAAGGCTTTCTGTTGCTTGGGGAAGACAGTCGTTGGAAGCACCCAACAGACACCGTACATGCGAGAGAAAGATCAAGGTTAAAACGTCGTCAAATGTGGATCAGTGTTACTACAATATCATCATTAGAAAGGTTGTCAATGCCAGGGAAGGCATAGTGTTACAGATTTGGAAACCCTTTGCACACAAACAGACAGCAGTCCCTAAGCTCAGTCATTTCGATAAGTATGTGTATAGTTAGATTCCTCCCTGTGTTTAATGGGTGATTAAGTGTATGTGCACTGCGAGTTATTTTCTAGTTAGTTTTTAAATCAATTCCTTCACTATCCGACCACCTGACTCCATTGCCCACGTGTTTTTGGCTGAAGGCGTGGGCGGAGTCTCCATCGCCTCAGATCAAGGCTCCGCTCCAAAGAAGGGCATGGAGCGTTTCCTCCAGCCAATGGGAAGCCGGAATGCCAGAAACTAACACAGAGCCTCTTCGGGGGCAGGCCACCGAAACGCCCCGACACGCCCCCGTCCAATGAGGAGGCAAGTTACCTCAGGACGGACCGCTCCCACCTCACGTGAGGAATGAATAATAGTGGGGGCGATCCGGCTGGCAAGAGAAGAAGCCTCATCGCCTTGTTTGCCCTCGTTTGCCTGCTGGGATCGTCTCGCTTTTGCCTCTGGCGTTCTCGTCTTGCCGCCAAATGCTCATCTCGTCTCATCCGTTCTTGTGCTGGCTGGCATCCGTTGCATCTTCGGTCCTGGTGCTTGTGCAGCGACGAAGGTGTGGGTTCGAGTCCCCCCCCCCCGAACCAGCTTGTCTCTGGACCAGACCGCAAGGCAAAGGTGCCCGACCAAAACTCTTACCCTCAGGCTCGCCTTCCCTCCCGAGCTGAAGGGTCAAATAAAGGCCAACCAGCCCCATTTATTTTGGGTGTGTGTGTATGTGTGTCTGTCTGTCACGCCCGTCCTGTAAGTAGAGACTGTTAACTACCTGTGTTCATTGTACATTGCATTATATTCGTGAGAAGTCTGCACTATGTCTTATTATTGTAAATAAATATCTGTTAAATGTTCCAGTTCGTTGCCTGTCGTTTCTACCATTGATCCAGCATGGTTTGGGCTTGAGAAGTAGTGAGGCCGTTTGTGCCGTAAATTGTTCATTTGGTCTGGTGTGGCTTTGGTAACTTCCGCTCGGTTA
>CM068962.1:2556844-2579189 GCA_035128595.1 Eptatretus atami
CGGCCCAATTGCTCCGTCTAGCGGTCGTTCCTCGCCACCGAACCCGGCACCACAATATATCCTCTTGAGGAGGTTCAGTCATTAAAACTCTTGGGTCTCACTATCAGCCATGATCTTTCTTGGGCAAACCACACTTCAAAGTTGGCCTCCAAAGCCAACGACTGACTGGGAATCCTCCGTCATACAAAGTCCTTCTTTGGCACTCCTGAACGCTTATCCACCGACAACGTGTTCATCTGCAGCTTGATGGGGATATCGATCTCCCCTGTTTGACATGATGATCAGTTTGACGCGTTGTCCACAAATGTACAAGAACTGAATCACCTCTGATTCGTCTCAAGCATTCCTTGCCTTTCAATTTCATCACACAATAAATGACCAAGGGAAGACAGAACAGCATATGAGTGTTGAGTGTGAGAGGTGACTGGTAGGCGGGGTGGGGTACACGGCAGTATTGTAGCAAATTGTGTAATGTTCTTACACTTCTATGATGGATTTCAATCGTACTCAAGGGAATAATGATGACTGAAATCTTCATATACCCTCTCCTGAATGGTGTTTCTTCTCACCACTTTTGTCTGAAATTGTTTGGAAAGCTCTTGGTCTTCATGTTTTGCCTTGTTTGGTTGACACACCCTAGTTGCACTTAAACTTCTCAATAAGCAGGGAGCTTAATTTTTAAAAAAACTAAAACACCGGATTACAGTAAGGTGAACTATTACACTCATATTTTGTAACTTTTTCACAACAAATATTTACTATGAGAGATTTTGGGTTAATTAGCAAAAGGGTTTGAATATTATGCAAATGGATCATCTGAATTTTCTTTGGTTACTACTCCAACTTATTCATTTATTGCATTCTTTATACTTTGAATAGGCTGTGAAGACTCTATTAATTAAATTTGATTTGAAAGCATATGAAATAAGCTCAGTGGCATATTGTGTTGGTGTGTTGTTGTGGGGCCATGTAGATTGTATATTGGCGGGTATAGTAATTTTTTTGGAAGATGATTGGTCTGCGGATGAGTTTATTTGTCTTGATGACAGTTTAAGTACGTTGTATAATAGATACACATCCGCTTGTGCTTATAGTAAAAATAGAAAGTATAATCAAACTACCAAGCGAGCCTGATTTGAATAGCCACTGAATCAAGGGATTGTCTTTTCTTGTTGAAATAGGATTTTCATCTTGGCTCTCCATAGCTCTGGATCGGGATTGTATATAGAATGAATGCCAACATTAAATGTAATAAGGTTTAAAACGCTTCAAAGATTGACTTTTTTAAACTATACTTTTCGATCATGGAGGTGAGAAAACATTTCTTGATAACATGAAATTCAAATAAGCAACTTCACAAGATAAGAGCAAAATAACATTATAAACAGAGACACAGATAAATGACTTATTCGAACACAAGTAAAGATTTTTAATATATAATGAGTATATTTAAATCTATATATATATATATTAATTGTTGGCGGTTCTGGAAGGCATCCAGGATGCATCCATCAAACAGTGGTCCCCAGTTTTCTTTAATATACGTCCGTTAGCCTTTCTCTGTCTATTGGTCAAAAACGGGCAGTGTGGTTGTGTGGATATTATAGTTAGGTCTGATTATATCTTAACGTTCATTCCTACTCTTTTTCTCTTATTTGAGATATCAAGCGACGCGCCCTGTAAAACTGCGGTCACCTTCATACAATGCGTCTTGCAAGAAGACAAAAGAAGCACACTCCACAGATGACACATAACGCGGAGCACATGCGATAATCTCCACCCACTTTCAGGAGGCAGAAGCATCAACACATGATGGGCGCTGCGAGGAATATGGTGTGGAGCACAGTAGAACCAACATAAACGCCACGCCATACAGGATGCACGCAACGCAGCGTGTTCTTTTCAACCAGCGTCTATACTAATGTGGGATGGTGCTATCGTAGGTCAGTATGATATCTCTGCAATGAGAGCACGCTGAGAGTGCAGTTGGGTAGTCGTAGCGTGCGAGACTCTTATATACGATATCATAGTTGAGATATAGCAGTGCGGATTGTCTTCGACTGATTCTCTGGGAGTGATAGGCGCTTGGCTGTCTGTGGCTTAGATGTGTGAAGATTCGTGCGACGTTTGTGTTGGCGCCGTAAAAATAACACATGTACAATAGGTGGGCTTTGTGTATCTATCAGTCAAGATCGCGCGCATGTATGATGCGCGTACGCGCGCGCGCTCTCTTCTCGGTCGTCGCGGGCAAGTATACGGTCTGCGCATGGGGGTTTATCACATACGTCTTATCCGTGGTCTTCAGTCACCAAACGGCCACCAAATGTCTCGCGCGGACGCAGACATCCTCATCCGACCTCCGCGTACAGCTGCTCCAGGCGAGGCATGCTGTAGGCGGGAAATCGCTAGGGCCGATATGGGCGTACAGACAAAAGCAGTACATGAACGCTGACTGGGTGCCGGGGTGCCGGGCGAGCATGGCGGGACTGACGCGAGCCTTGCCGTCGCCAGGCGCGGCCAAAGTTCGGTGCAAAGGCGATTCATATCACGGGGTTAGAGCGAAGACGATCGCAGCTCAGTATGGCTAGCCGGATGAACAGTGAGGCCGCTTGCTGGTTCATGGCGGCAGGCGTGCGGTGGGGGGCCCAGGCGGCCCGATTCGGGTAGACGGACAATCATATTCGGGTGGGTCCGCTGCATACCGCAGGGGTCAATAAAGGGGGAGCCGGCCGTCTGGCGTTCCTAGCTCGGTCCTTGTGTCATGGCCTGGGTCGATCCCACCCACTCGCTGCTGCTGACGTCCACATTCTTCACCGCCATCTCGTGGCTCCATCTCCACTGATCCTGTCTAGCACTTGTACCGCCCTCCGTCTCGGACTCCACCTTCTCCCCTCGCGCTGGCTTCAACCAAAGTTGGCTTCATCAGTGAAAGGTCGTGCCCCTTCTCTGGATAGCCACGCAGGAGAAAACGCGCGACTATCAAGGAGGGATGTTCGCAAGAGCATCCCCGCCCCCAAACGTTCTGGTGGTGCGTTCGCGTCACTCGTGCAAGGTATTGCGAGACATTTGTCCCACTCTCTCTGTTTTCTTCTCATTACCGCGCGTGTGTGTGTGTGTGTGTCATGGCACCTGTCTCGTTAAGTCTTGAATTGCAGAATATTAACGGGATAGGTTGCTCGTCTGCTTTTTAAGTTGCTTGTTATTATTGTCGCCCTCACATTTTTGCTATTCGCTTACACAAAAGATAACTTTCATGTGCCACATATTTTCTCGCTGCTGTAATGCATCTTGGTGTAGAAATGTTCCCAGTAGTTTTTGTCTTTTCATTTCATTGGTCAGCCCATGGTCCGAGCTAGGCGGGGACTTTTCAAGCGCATCATTCTTTTAGCCGGTAGGTTCTTTCGGCAGTGTCGTCAGCTGCATTGACCGGTAAGGTGATCCGGTTTCGGACCAGGCGTACGAGGGCGTGTCCCCAGTAATTTAGGTCAGTGATTATATTTAGGTAACCGATATAGATTCGGGAGGATCCATAAGTCATGTTGGTTGAGTTTAATTGGCGTTCACGGTTCGGTTTAGCGACACCGCGCGTCACGGAGTTATCATGTGCGAGACTGCGTCCAGGGAGTCTGGTGGGAACAAAATCGGGGCTGGGCCGCGATATACGCGTCCTTATTGGTGCTCTCGCACCGACCCTGGGCCACTTAACAATATATTATAAGTAATCAACGTCATGTACAGGTTCTCTCTCATATATATATATAGTGGTCTGTCTATGATATATAGAGACAACTTGTTCTAAATTCAGATTTGTCACACTTATATTTTTTCAGACTGCTCAGATTGCAGTGTAGGGTGTTTATCTGACCTTCAGCGAGACAGTGAAGGTCTAACCAGATTGATGAGCGTAGTATGCATAAGATCTCTACATATTATATATCATAGGATTACTCGCTCATATATTGCTCTCAGCACTGGGTATGTTGCCACCTGAGATACTATGTGTACACTTGTTAGATTAGTGTGATGTTAGATCTAGGTGATCGTCTGCGGTGGTGGGTCTCGATAAAACTTTGGACACACTTGATTGGGCTTAGTCATATGCCCGGATGTACTCAGATGATGTTTATATGCTTAGAGTGTGAGTGGAGTTGTGGAGAAGGTAGTAGTGTTCATCGCGCGCATGAGGCTAGTTGAGTATCGGAGATTATTAGAGGATTAGTGTTGGGGCTCTGGTTGGAGCCATCAAGGAAAGTTTAATCTCATTCGTTTGGCGATAACTGATATGTGTTATAGGAGTGGCTGTGATATAGATGTGTTCATCATGTGAGGTATTGTCGCTGGAGGGGTATAGGAATTCGTGTGACCCACACTCTACCTCAGCTTTCTTGCAGAGGGCAGCATGTTTGTCCTGTCGGTTCTCGAACCCAGTGGCTGAATTTTCTGTATTTGCTCCATCCATTATCTTCTATCTGAAGTGCCATCAGTTCTTGCTGATGAGCCATCCATACTGGATGCTAGGCCACCAATTTGTTTCACAGTAGGGATGGTGTTCTTTGGGTCACATGCTGTGTTTGGTTTGCAACAATGTCATTTTTGCATTTCAGGCAAAGTTCATTTTTTGTTTCGTCAGAAAAACGTTTTGCACATGACTCAGAATCTCCCGAGTGTTTTTTTGCATCCTCAACAAGAATCAGGTGGGCTTTTTTGAGTATAGTTCCTTCTTGCCACCATGTCGTTAAAGCGATTAGATTGTGATTTGCTACAGGTACATGTAACCTGTACTAGCCTGTTTCATGGTCGGCATGTTGGCGACTAAAAGTTCTCACAGGTTTCTGTAGGAGGATGTGTGGATATGGGACCACAGCAGATTAAAACAAAACATGGGCCCAAGGCGGAGGGCTTTCTTGTGGGCCAAGACCATCCATATTCGTACCCACGTGTACTGTGGGATCCACCAGAGTTGGGTTTACATTTTTATAGGAGGTTGGGTAAGCAGGATTTGCACTCCGCATCGAAAAACACTTCTTCGATAAAACCACAAGCAAGAACTGAACATCGAGTCGCGCAGTGGGAGTACTGCTGTGATGCTCGCCGCTTTGTCGGCAGCTCACCTTTTGTGTGGTATTTGAGGGCAAAGCTTGTGTGACCGAGGTCCATATATATGATAGACTAGGACTAGGAGATAGTTGAGGGGTAAACTTGCCTGGGTATGTGGGTTGCTGTGGCGTAAAAGGGGGAGGGGGGGTGGTGCTGAGGTGTCGTCCACAGACAGTGGTCCTTGAGTTATTTCTGAGGTGGTCCTTCGGTGAGTGTGGAATGTCTTATCCGTGAGAGGAGGATCCTG
Organism: Eptatretus atami; assembly: GCA_035128595.1. Lineage (NCBI taxonomy): Eukaryota > Metazoa > Chordata > Myxini > Myxiniformes > Myxinidae > Eptatretus > Eptatretus atami. The sequence goes on from CM068962.1 coordinate 2,562,189, forward strand.
TCTCTTTATCATCTGAGCTCAGCTTTTACATTGGTATTTGCAGCAATCGCTAAGGTTGGAGACCGATGTGGGAGATCATGGTGGGTGGTATCCTACTATTGGTGGTGTCTGATGGTGACGAATCCAGGAGTTGCAGTTTGTGTCCAACAGCTGACTCCAATAATAATTGAGTCACGTCAATGAGCGTGTGAAGACCAAGGATTGTCACTACTTCGGTTCATTTTCCCTGGTCTCTGTATATGCTGATGAGGCGAGTGATCTCCAACGTGAGACCATTCTATTCTACGCTTGAGTCTGTGGTTGGCAGTGCCCAGCGAGATACTCTTCTGTCTTGGGGGTTCAATGCATCGACTGTACTGAATAGGGATAGGTTATGAGACGAGTGTTTGTCCCATGGTGGTCTGGGACTGTGACCAGCTAGCACTAAGTCCTTGACTTTACAAGAAGTCATGGACGTAGGGGGCTGGTTCATGGTTCAGCACCACAGGCTATCGCTGGATGTGGTATTCAACGCTGGTGGTGTGGGAAAGGAAGATTGCCATGGTGCTGTTGATGATCCAGAACTGCAGGGTCAGGAGTGCTCAGTTCCTCATGCCGATGCTTGTTGTAGCTCTGAGTTGTAGCTTAACTCTAGAAATGGTCCATCCCCGCCTTCGCTGATGTTGGGCAAGCTCAAGGATGAGAGGGTAGCTGAGGGGTTTGCGAAAGGATGAGTGGGGATTTGGGAGTTTGGGTGCTTTGGGGGAATCCTGAAGAGTTGTGGAGTTGCCTTGAGACAACATCTTGAATGTCCAGTGGCGTCTTGGATCAACGTAGGGTGAAGAAGAATTTTGTCTCTCAGGGAGACTGGATGCATGACCAAGAAGTGCAGGGCAGCTTGATGGCAGAGCTGAGGCTGTTAGGAGTTGAGGGCTTAAAAGTAATGCGCCGAGGGTGGACAAGAGTCATATGTGCGTGAAATCTGTGGAGGGGGTAGGCATCCTGTGGTAAAGTGATTCTATGCCTGCTTACAGGGATTTGCGATTGCGTTCCTCCAAAGCTGTCCTCGGTGTACTGGCAGTTTGAGCGGATGGTGCTGGGGTCTTGATTGAGGAGTCTGAGTGAAGGCCCACTGGGCGGTGAAGACAGAAGCGTCGTACGGGCTGACCCCCAGCTGAGAGTTGGATTTCCGGAGTGTTTACTTATCTGTTGCTGACCTTCCAATCAAACTGTGATACACTTAGATTTGTGGAAGAAACAGGCTGCGGTGAATGGCTGAAATGGGGTAAGCTGGATCTGTGGCATCCATGCTTGAACTTTTCTGAAGGCTGGTTGGAAATGTGTACTATGTTGTTGAATGCGTTTCGTGAATTATGCTGGAATAGGATATCCAATGTGTGGAAGGAGGGGCTTAGTTGTCCTCTATGGAAGGAAGGGTGATCGCCAAGACGCAAACTACAGGGGTTTGTGCGCTTCAGAGCCGGGAAGGTCCTTTGCCTCGAATAATTATGATGGGTTCCACATCTGTCTGCTTGCAGCACCAAGTGCACAGACAGTCAGGTCACAAGAAGTCAACGATTGACTCCTTTCTCTTATGGTCTCGAATGCAACGAGAGTTTTGGCAGGGGCTGCTTGCCAGGCCTATTGAAATCTCTGCAAGCGTGATGATTAGTGATGCGTTAATAAAAGTCCGTCTCATCCATGTTGTAAGATGTCAACGTGGTATCACAGCAAGTTCAAGAACATGACTTTTCGCATTCTTCTGTAGACTGTCAACAACCACTGGCTTCACCACTATTTTTTCCGAAGAACGACTTATTTTCTCCTGAAAGCTTCAACCACTCATTGGATGATTGAAAAGATGACCTTGAGCTTTGGTGATTTTGAGGGCCTTCTCTTGGAGCAGAGGACAGAAACGAAGACAGTTCTTGGCAGTTGTGTCCTTAAACTCGTAGAGAACATACATTGACATTTTCGCTTCTGTCACGAATTTTTATTTTCCGTTCAAGAGGGAAATTGCCCTCAACTCTTCCATCCAGTCTCCTACTCTTCATGATGTTTTTGCGATCTGTCTTTCCATAGCAATGGCTCGCATGTTTGAGCATCTCAGGTGATCACTCGCAGCTCTTTATGCGTGGGTTGTGGCACCTTGATCACTCCATTTCTATCTCACCAACAGCGATATGCGATAACTTCCAGTTCACAAAAGAAGCCATAGCCAATGTTATCAAAGGCCAAATTTCAGAGATGTTATCAACTGAAAACCTGGTCAATTTGAGATGAAAACACAATCAAATCAGAGCACGTAATCGTAATGAGCGTAACATATTCAGGATGAGGTCAAGTTGGAGCATGATCACCGGACCAGCGGTGCTGCTCCACTTTCTGCAGGAATCCAGGGGCCTCGTCATGGCATCCCCAGGAGATGCCTGGCCATCCTTCTCCTTGAGATACCGATCACCTGTGCAACACGAGGCACAAGTGGTCAGCCCATTGCCCCTCTACTCACAGGAAAACGAGCCAGAAAACGTCGGAAAACGGCCCATGTCAACACCGAAATGACGCTCATGGACTTATGCAGGTCGCAAATCTCGTTGAGTCTCTCTTGAACCACCGTTGGACAAAATCCGACATATCCATCTCCGACATTTCAAGACCGAACATCTCGGAGTCTCAAAGGACTTGGCTGGGTCAAGGATTAAGTTCCGTCTCAGATCCTGGTTAGAGTCAAGTCTACATTCGTAGAGCATGATAGAGCACAAGGACTTTGTCCTTTCACAAGGTACCAGCGACCAGACAACCCGATGATCATGAATCCATGATCCGCAGGCCTGACCCAGACGTTCTATTGACCTGGCTCACAGCCAGCAGACATAGAATATATGCCAAGTAGTGTGGACCTAAACTTCAGGTTCTACGCTGCAACATAAGATCTCTCATCCAGGCACCAGATAAACCGGCACCGATTTGTTTAAACAGAATATTTTGCGACCTGATCGCTCCAGTTTGATTGACATGAACCCCGTCTGGTGGTGGGTTGCATGTATAAACTAATTCACTTTCTCACCTCCGTTATGCTTTACACCTCCCAAAACCAGAGGAACCCCAGGAGTACTCTGCTGTGACTTCTTCATCGCTTTATGTTTGGCTGTGTGTTGTCTGTCAACCAAAGGTTGATGAATCCATCTAATCTTTCTCTAAGACATGGACCATCTTTTACACTCATCCACTCTCTTTCCTCATATGTGGTAGATCTCAATTGTCCATGCCTATTGTCTGAGTGTTTGGTAATCTCTCACGCAGCCACGGCAATTCTGCAAAGGATTCTGTGACTCGATTTGTAACTTTTCCACCCAGATTTTGCAAAGGCAAATCTTCACTTTGGATATGGTGATGAACACTTCACACCAATGTACTTCTGCTCTTCTTGCCAGTTGGTTCATACTGACCATTGCTTATGAAGGTCAACATTCTTTGGCCATTCTCAAGACCTCAGCTCCAGCAGTCAAGCAGTTTTACTCAAGCAAACTGGCAGTGAACGCAAGCAGATCATCCCTCTAGGACTTGCCTCTCTTATATCAATATGGCTGGGAGTTTTTTCAACTGAAGACTGCTCTCCTTATGTACAGATTCTCATCTAGTTTACGTTATCACACCCATCACCAAGTACACTGAATTCCTGTGGTGAAGCGTTTCATAAACAACTTGCATACACCTCCTGGAAGGCAAATTCGACAAGGCAATTTCAGATCATTCACAGAAGCCTGCAAGTGTGGGTCTAACTATCAGGAGAGCAGAAAACATGTCAACCTCAGACTGAACTTTAACTCTCTCCCTTTCTAAACCTGGTGGCCTTGTAAGCTGCTCTGGTGTAATGCTACCCTCCACCTTCCTCACTGCAAATGCACGAGCACACACTGCTCGTGAGAGGCCGAATGCTCAATTGTGTTGCTTCAATAATGTGTCTCCAACCTCACTCATCTTCTCTGCACCCACTGCTTCCTGGACTATGTCTTTTGCACATGAAGGGTGGGAAGTTTCTGGCACCTTTGAGTCTGGCATACCACCTTATATCCAAAATGCTGAGTCACAAGGCAATTCACTCTGTAGGCAAGTGTGACCTCAAGGAATCTTTCTTCTCCTCTCCCTGTCAAGGCAGAATGCACAGGCAGGTTCTAGTTCTCAATCCTAGTCTAATTTCATGAGATCTCTTGATCTGGAAATTCTTTCTCTTTGCTGTGACTCACCCTCTTGCCCCAAATCCTCATCATTTGAAGACAGGCAGGCAGCCGCCTTTTCCTCTCTTCAGACTTGACAAATTCACAAACAACCGACACACACATAAGCTTGTTTTTTTGCATACAAGTCGAGGTCATAGGAAGAGAGTTCGAGATAACGAACGCGAACGACAGGACAAGGACAGTTGAGAGAAGGGACAACACATTACTTAAGTTTTTTCTTTTGTTTTGCAGGAGTGATAATGATTTTGGAGAAGTCATTCAAGCATAACTAAGTATTTCTGGAAAGAAAAAATACGTTTTCTACGGAGCAAAGAGATTGAAGTGATATTTTGAGACAAAATTGCTTCCGTAGACGGGGTTCTGTACTGAATATGGAGTGCATCGAAAAAGCAAGCCAGCCATTTGGAACTTGCGGTGGAAAAGGTTAAAAGTGAAAGGACGATTTCAACACACAGGGAAGGTCATCCCAAGAAGTGCACGGTGTAAATGAAACCATGGAACGAGTTAGTGGAGTAGTCATTTAAAGTCCGAAGAAGATGGACAAAAGAACGGTGAACTGGGTCTCATCACAGTATCGAAATATGAAACAAGATTTAAACCTTTTCTTACCACTACAAGTCTAAATGAGAATGGGGATAAAGCGTGAGATCACTAGTGTGAGATGCTGTGAGAAATGGAGGAAACCAAACTGGATTCAGATATGTGGTTTAGTGATGCGGCACACCTTCTTGTCAATGGTGCTGTCATTAAACAATTTCTGGGGAGTCAACGCCCAGATAGGTTGAGAGAAGTCGCTTAAGGGTCGGAAAGTCTGCTTTTGGTGGCGTAAGCTCGAGGTTGTTTGGGTCAGTATTGGTTTGAAGACAAATGAAGAACGGTTACATCAATAAGAAATCCGGTCGATTGTCAGACTTTTAACAAGACGTAAGACGGTGCTACACCACATACAGCCAATGAAAAATGCTTTCTGCGTCAAATTCGGAGACAGTTCTGCAGTTTTCGTACGGAAAGGATTGGTTCCACACTCCGAACTAATCCGTGGATTCTTTTTCCTCTGGGAGCTTGCAAGGATACGTTACAAGGAACCCATATCTGACCTTGATCTGACGGCAGACATAAAATGTCATAATGGATTAACAACTACAATATTAAAATGTAACGTAATAGATTAAAAAATATTAAAATTGTCAATAATGGTTACAAACTAAATAACTAAAATGTACAATATGGATTACAAGCTCAAGATTAAATGTAAATAGATTACAAACTAAAATATTAAATGTACAATAATGGATTACAACTGCATTAAATATTAATACTGATACAAACTACAATATCGAAATGTCCCATAAATAGATTACAAACTAAAATATACCATAATGGATTACAACTCAATATTAAAATGTCCATAATGGATTACAAACGGCAATATAAAATGGTGCAATAATGGTTCAAGACAAATATTAATATCACAATTTAATGACAAACTACATATTATTAAATACAAATAATGGATACAAATAATATTAAGAATTACATGATAGAAATCCAACTACATTTAATATATCAATAATTAAAGTACAATATTAAAATATACACATGGATTACAAACTCACGATATAAAGATACGATCATGAATTTTCTAACTATAATTTAATGTAAATAATTTATTAAATTACAATATCAGAATAACAATATGGCAAACAAACTAAATATTAATTAAGAGAATAGATTACACCGCAATATGTAAATGTACATATTCATTACAAACTACAATATTACAATGTACATAATGGATTACAAGTACAATATTAAAATGTACAATAATAGAATACACAATAATGCCATTCAAACCACAATATTAAAATATGCCCATAATGGATAGAACTATACATGGATTACAATATAAAAATAGAGTAAACCCTCAAATATACAGGTTTCGACCCAGTTGAGAGCAACCCATTGTGTTTCATTTAGTCTATACGAGGCTTCATTTCGGCCAATGCAGGTTTTGAGCCGAATGGTCATGTTTTGCATGAGTATACGATTTCTCCAAAGCCTTTTGTTCTTTCTTGTGCCTCGTTTTTAATGAGCGAAATGTAAAACTGTGGCAAATTAGTTTGTGCCAAAGGAGAGAAAGATTACAACGTTTGTGCAAAAACAAAAATAAATAGTTGGTTTAGATAGGTTGGCAAAGGTGATAGTGAGCTCTTGTGGGCCGCATTACGGGATAATGAATCGACTGTTTCGTATATCAGTGAGAGGTGAGTCCAATATCTGAGTGTTGCCAAGCGTGCGCAAGCGACAAAACTGTCCATCCAGTCTGTGATCTTCAATATTGAGGATGGAAAAAGCGCTATAGTTGGATTGAGGACCAAACAACGAAAAAAGTGCTTTGAGTGAACTGGTGTAGGAAGATCAACTGTGGGATTTACCAAATTTCCACCACCAGCAATGGGATGGTTTGAAGAATTTGAAATAAGATTGGCCTCCATCATGGTAAATTTAAGTCGGGAAGCAACAATGAAGACTGATGCTCGAAAAATATCACACAGCTGCGTTATGGACAAATGAAGCGAAGAGATTTATGCTGGAGCAGTTTTTTTTCATGCGATGTGATGGATTTTTGGAAAGGATGCATCTGATACCTTCCCTCCATGCAGCAAAGATCTGCTCCGGGGTAAGGTAAAGGTGGTTAAAGATCATCCATACCTTCTCCTATGTTTCAATGCTGCAAGCGACTCTGTCATAAGCTAATGTGCCTCTTACCGATCGTGATCCGCTCCCATTCCGTTCCTCTCCAACATAATCATCATCATCCAAAAGAATTATTGTGGTTTATATTTATGGAGTGGCAAGTAATATTTTACCCTCATCCCATCTCACTGTTTTGGAAACATCACCTTGTTGTTTGGATAAGTTAATGGTAAAAGTCTTGTTTTTTGTTTTTTTCAATAGTTAGAATGCTTATATATCAGGGGTTAATAATGTAACTCAGGTACTCATTCGCAGAAAAAAGAAAAAGAACCTGAGTGTGTACTAAATCTATGAAAGCTGCAGCTTATAAACAAAGAAGGTTTTGAGGAAGGTTTTTCAGAGTAGTGTATGTCAGATTCTTCCGTGCTAATTCTGATAATTGAGCTGTATTGGCGATTTCAAATTTAAGTGACAAAATGAGTTTAATAAATAACATTATAATTTATAGTTACATTATACTATTGATAAACAAAAAGATATAAGGAGAAAATGAGCAAGGAGGAGGAGAAGAGGAGGTTTCGGGCGTTGGAATGAAAATACAAAAATAAGACGGCTGGTGAGTTCTCGTCTGGAAGCGGACGTTTGAGGGAAGCGTTTACAGAGAGGAGTAAGATGCATACTAAGCTGAGAGTGGCATTTTGAAAAAAAATCATAAATAATCAATCATCAATCAGTGGCGTTGGAACGCAGACGGCACACTCGAAGCGGCTTTTTTTTTACCGTGGTACCAAAACCATTTATGCTGGTCTCATTGGAGGACGAATAAAAAAGTATTAAAAAAGTGTGAACCCTGTTTATATATTTTTTACATATTATTTCATTGTGGATGGTTTATTTCTGGTTGCCGCGACGTTCCTCGATTTCTCTCAGAAGCCCAGGCCGAACTCTTTTTCCACAGGCCTTAGTTTTAACTATCCTGCATTTCAAGAACGTAACCCCACTATATTTGAGGGTTTTACTTTATACAAATCATTATGAATGTACAGGAATGAATCAAATGAAAATATTAAATGTACAGAAATGGATTTACTCACGAGGTTTATTTTGGTATCAGAGAGTCACAGCAGTTTTTTTTAGGAATCGAAGTAAGTTTGGTGTTGGAAGATTGGAACCAACTTTACACGGCCATTAGTTTAACAACATCTCGAACCCCACCGGTGTATTTTTCAGGAATTTGTTTTCTTTTCAAGTGGAACTCTAACGCCAATGTATGGTTTCAATTGCATGCACGACATTTTTGGCCAAATTTTTCTAAAATATGCCATTTAAAGTAATTTCACATTAAATTCAAATACAAATATGCTGATTTGTCCAAAGCCTCCAAAGCAATGTTTCATAAAAGCCGAGAAATGAATTTCTGCCTGCTAGATCAAGGCAACACTGACGTCTTTTTATGTTGAAGAGTTAAATGGTATAAGCTAAACTAATAAATACAGTACTTAGGATGATTGTGGTGAGAATAAGGGGTGAATGTAAGGGGAGGCAAAATGATGCAGTGAAAAATTGGTATAAAGTTGCAGCAAGAAATGATTAAAGACATAGCCAGCTGATCGGTCATAAAAGATGGAAATCGAGGCAACATACAGGGATAATAAACTTTGAGGTGTGACACCTGAAAAATGGAGAAAAGATTAAAAAAAAATGGGGGAAGGGGATCACAGAGAGGAACAATGGTTGTGGATGGGGAGGGAGGCAGAAAGGACAGAGAGCAGATCAAGAGAACAGAGTAGATGTTGAGAGAAGAGTTTGGGAAAAAATGAACACAGGGAGTGTGGGAAAGTTGGGAGGAAAAAGGGTGGGAAGGGAAGAGAGAAATGAAACCAGTGTATGGAATACATAAGGAATTAAAAAAACAGATAATAAGAACTAGATGATAATAATAAGAACAAAGATAATAAGAATAAAGGAAGCACCATTATTGACAAGAAAATATGAAAGATTTTAAGTGGAATAAATGTGGACAACAATGAAGAGAAATTATAACAGCTAGAAGTTAGTAATCACATCTGTAAAATTTGGGAGGAGTAGAAAATATTCGGGAATAGGGTCTTGAAGAACCACGAGGAAATTTTGGGAGGAAATACTTCAAAGCTCTGCAGCTAGAGAATTGGGCAGAAAGGAAATGTGGAAAAGCTGGTTTCAGGGACAGATGAGAAAATGGAACAGGGGGTTGAGGGAGTGAAATGGGACAGATAGACGTACAGTTGTATATGAAAACATCAAAATAAAAGGGAGGAAAGGAGGGTTGGGGTGGGGGGATGCGAGTGACTTTTTCTGACTTAGTTTTCAGAGCCCTTAACTTTCACGCACCAGTCCTTGCAGCTACACTCGCCCAACACCATCCATAGCGGCTCTCTTATCCTGGACCTCGTATCAATCTAGCAGATGTTCTTCTTCACTCGTGGACGTTCATTCTTCATACATTTTCTGTCACGTGTTTTGCTATTTTTAGTTGGTTTCACCACTGCAGGCAGAAGCATTTGTGTTCATATTTATCAACTCTAAACAATGTGAAGTTATGTTGTAGTTTATTGCATCACCTACACCAGCAACAAAAGTGTCCCAAGTTTTTCCAGAACAAAATCATATGTGTATGCATATGTTCTTGAACCAATATGTTTACCTTTTATACATGAAGAAAGCAAAAACTACACGATGACCTGACCCCTCAATCTCACCTCAGAGTTAGATTTGAAGCAAGAGGACACAGTGGGGTTGAGAGGAGGCCGAAGACCATGAAGGGAGGGGAATCTTAACTGCAGCAGCTGCGATGGGGCCCCAAAGGCATTCCGGAACAGAGAGCCCTGGAAGCAGATAAGATAATTGCTGGGGGTGTTGTCATTTAGTTTTGCTGTTTGAATATGAGATGCAGGAAAGCATGGCCATGAGTGAAGGTTCAAAGGCAGCAACATCTTACCAGCTTGAGGGAAGCATAGTGCTGGAAAACCACTTCCATATGGCCCTGTCAAAGAGTCAAATTATAAGAACTCATGAAGAACAAGATGTACTCCATTCTAATATGAGATGAACACTGAAGTTCAAAAATACGATCTACATCAGATCTTTTATTTTCCTTTATCCACCATTTGGTCACTGTTAAAGCAACAACTTCAGAACGTTTTCCAGTTTTGTTTTTGCTTCTTTCCACCTAAAGGAATAATCCTGTTATTTTTATTGACCCCCTGTCCCATTGAGCATTTCTTGACATTGTCATCATCTATTGCCACCAGAAAAAGCAAGTCATTTCAAGTCTCAACAAATTGGCTCATGTCACATTTAATCACACCCAAAGCCCACTAACGGATAGGATGCAATAAAAAAGTGGCCTTCGAACTTCTGAGTTTTCTTTCAACTATTTTGGTTTAAAACAGCTCACCAAAAGCGCAGCAACCTTGCCGTTCAATATGCGGTGCAACCCATATCTCACCCTGAGGCAGCTCAGGGCCGGGTGTAGTCAAAGGATTGTCATTGTTGAATTTCACGTTTTAAACTGGTAAGTTGGAAAAGTAACCGCGGAGGGTAAGGCGTGTAGATGTTTTGAACATCTAATGCTGTGTGGAATGAGAGACAATTCAAAACAGTAAGGGATTCATGAGTGGTGACAGGATTGTAGAGGTTGTGTATTTCGGAATAATACGAGCTTTGCATGTTGCATCCTGAAGCATCGGCGTATGTGAAGAAGGGCCTGAAAATGGCTGTTTTTTTGTGAAAGTAATTACTTTCAAGACTGTTCATTGAGAATATCTGCAAAGAAAATTAAGAGATCCGATCTAAAATTCTTCCACTACTCATTTGATCGCTAACCCGAGTTGGTTTAAAAGGTAGGTTGCTTACACAAATTATCCGTTCCTAATTATTCTGCTCTGGACTCCAGCGAACCGATAACAGAGTTCCGTTCAAGGAGAATCCACAAGAAGTGACCATTAGGTAAAAAGCCTTTGCAGTGGTTGCATGTCCGTGTTGTACTTTTGTAATGCTGATGTGAAGAAGGAAGCAGCACACACACAGCATACAGAAAGGAAGCAAAGTATTCAAACTGCAACCTCCGAACATGGTGGACGCTCTAACAATCGCCATCGAGTTGGTATTTACAGCATTAGGTAATCACACGATGTTATGTACACAAAAATGGCGAAATTTTTTTATTTTTTTGTTTAACATAGCACACCACCTACGCTGAGAACTACATATACTCTTTCTCAATGTTCTCTTCTCCCCTCATTAAAATGCTTCTACTTTTCGAGTCTTATGTCAATTTTGCTGCTCATGCAACCTAATTTACCCCTTTTGATCATAGTAGATAGTCAATGGATTTTAGATCACTCAAGGCAATAAGGATGTTTGGCGGAACTCATTAGGCCCATACGGCATGAATTGGACTATAAAATATTTTTACAAGCGTGACATTTTTTCAAAGGGTAGAATTAAAATTGATAAAGAAAAGATTCGTTCAGTAACTGCTATATAGGCAACCAACCCACTCCATCTTATCCTCTTACATTACTGGTGCAAACATCCAGATGCAGGTAAACAATTTTCTACAATGATATGCAGAACAAGGATGGCACAACAGAGAGTAGATCTCAAGTGAGCTTCCAACTGGAGACACCACTCCACCTGAGCTCAAGCCTGGGTGCAGGTTTGCTCTCTAAATGGAAAAAATACAAAGGAACAAAAACATCAGAGCAAGATCAAAAATAGGGGTGTGGGAGAAAGAAATAACATGAGCTGAAGATCAATACAAGGATATCAAACTTAAAGCTTTGTTGAGCTGAATTGTCAGTTTTCAGCTCCATTATAGTTGGAGAATGCAAGTAATCGGGCTGACTCCGTATGTGCAGAACTGACGAATAATAACCACATTGCATGGGCATTTCCTCGGAACACTTTCGAGAATGCCTGCAAGATCGAAATCATCTTAGAGCAAATAAATTCAACGCACTCTTCCTCCAATAACCATGCACTCACCATAAAGGCAGCATTATAATGTACTGTCACATGTATACTACCCTGGTATTTTTATACTATTAACAACAAAAGAATAATCGTATTTTATCGTTTTGTACCGTAAATTTTTCAATGACATAATATGTGTGTTCTAAACTTTTCTCATTAACTATAAATAGGTTGCATATTTGTTTTGTCACTATATCGATTTGTTGAAATGAGTCTTAAAAACTGTGGATGTTGCTTTGTTAACAGGGCTTGGTTATTATGCTTCCACTGACTGGTCATTCAGATATGTAGCGATTTAGTGTGTGCATGACAATGATGGATTCACGGGCCGACTTCGGGCTGAAAGCAACATCACTCGACACTGGGCCGGCAACAATTCTTAACATGGGACGGATGAAAGGGCTTGGCAAATTAATTTTAGCAGCGTCTTTTTTCTCAATAAAACCACACACTGACACGATTCAATAACGACACTTGGTAGCAACGCATACTGCAGATAGTGGATTTGTCACGTCAACTTGAACTTTAAAGGTAGCCGTCTACATATAGCATAGGTCTTCAATAATTCAGAGGGAAGCAGATGTTTCTATTATGTTCAATTATCATTATCTTGCAATCCCTTTTTAAAAATAGATATAACACTAATATAATTTTCCGTGTGCGTGTGTGGAGAGAGTTTGACTCGTATGCAGTCGTAACTGCTGGACGAATAAAGTTTAATTTTGTTACTGTAAGCCGATTTGGACTGTGAAGGAGGGTGAAGCGTTAAAAAAATTTTTTTTTATAGTGTGGGGGGAGCGGACACAAATGTTACTATGTAATGTTATTGTTGTGGTGCTGCTCCAGTGGAGTGTATACAAGTCCAGTGTTAGTTTTCATATTATAGGTTGGATGAAAAGCTAAATTTATAGAATACAAAATTATTGGTAACACTTCTCTGTAATTTTATTAAGTCTAAGCCACTGGATGCAATAAGTTCAAAATGTTGGATCTACTATGGGGGACATGGGCTGTCAAGTTGTGATTGCCACTAAACTTAAAGACCCCACCTCTTATAGGTGTTATAGTCGGTATACATTTTGACAAATATATTATTGGTTCAGAGCGACAGCGTGAATATATTGGTTATGTTGTGTGGTACTGGTCTGCTGTCCAGAGCATAACTCCGTGGACTTTGATCCGTTTGATGAACTTGTTATGTTGTTCGTAATTCTAGTTTGTTTTCCTGGATGAGGGCGTGGCGACGCCATTCGTGGCGGAGCACGCCCAAACTAGCCTTTTTAAGGGGGTAGTGATTAAAATCTATCTTCAGGAATTGACTGCATGCAATGGTTCTTCGGTTTATTTGAATAGCAATGATTATCTAAAGATTGTGTCAGTGATTTTTATTTTCGTCCAAGGTCAAAAATTAAAAATTGCCGAATTTTGAACAAAAAATCATACGACCGCCCAAACTTTGAGAGCTCGGATGCTAGTTTTTTTATGCATAATCTTGAGGTATTCCCCAACTAAAGTCTGGACTTTTTTGCTCTATCTGAAACCTTGCCCGGGACCTTCAAGTTTGTTTTTACGCTGATTCACTCAAGTAATGGATAATCGAGGAGTGCGAAATGCCATGATGCTATTAGTTTTTTGTTCCTGGATGTTTCGAGAAGTTTGCACTCAAAGGTCATAATCTTGCTTTAAAGCAAAGGTCAAATTTTCAAAGTTGTGGGAATCGAACGGGTTTTCACAACTTCTTCGACGCACTACTCCAACAGCTATAGCCGTATCCTGCTCCTTATTTTAATGCTCATTGTTTTGTGACCTTTAAAGGTCTTGCAACGATAAATTTTGAAAGTTGTTGAACGAACGGGTTTTCGCATTTGCGCTAATAAACCTGTCACGTACCAATCATTGTTGATATTTATAATTGGTAAAATATACATTATCTCATCTTGACTTCTGAAACAATGACATGTCAAATACGTTCGTGACATTGTCGTTGCTCAGATTGTTTTTTATTAAGTCAATTTGATCAACATGTAGTTGTAACTCAAACAGAAGTTACTTAAATTATAAATCAATTAACATGGGTGAAACTGCGAATTTTTGAGAACAGTACGAGCCAAAATGGCTCCTTCTAGGGGTGGCGGGGACAACCCAACCGAAATTGAATGTTTAAAATATGCCATTTTGGGGGAACCTGTATGAAACAGAAATAAATGCAAATTAAAGTGTATTGGGGAAAATTGTTTTATTTCACCTAAATCCTTGCTGGGAAGATTATTTTCAGTTGTGGTAAGAATTTTATCATAAAACTTGGGGCATACCTGGGCGTCACCTAGTAGGGATGATACCAGAGACCATTGGTAGGCATTATGCAACAAAATGATGTACGGAGAAAAAGTAAATACTATGGATTATTGTTTTAATGCATGAACAAACTTGGTAATCATTGGTGTGAAGGTTATGGTCAAGTTATGGAAATTGTGTGTGGTTTAAAGAGCCAAATACATATTTTGGGGGACAACCCCCGTAGACCTGATTTTTTTATATGCTATGACACTTTCTTGGTACAATACAGTGTGATGAAGTTGTGTCAAGTTTCATCGAATTGTGTGTATTTTAGAGATTGCAAGTATTTTGTGGGACGGATTTCTGGCGGATGGAAAAGGATGGAGCACCATCGCAGAAGCTTTCGTAGAACACATCCAGGTGAGTACTAAATGAATATTGAATGCCATATATGTTTGAGGATTTTAAAACAAGTGTTTTAATAAAGGAGGGGGGATGTTTCATGCTATGTATGGAGTGGTTTACAGATCACTCCTCCAGTGATAAACGAGGCATTCTTACCACCTTATGTTTTCTGCGCATTTTTATGGCGAATATGGCTCGTTAACTTGTCTTGCCCAAAACAATCTCACTGGCACCTGTTGTGCTCGATGGCCATTTTGATTAATTGATTTTCATTTATTAAGTTGGGTTTTCGTTATTCCGTTTTAACGGTGTACCTTATTATTTTTTCTCGCTAATTTTTCATGTCGTCTATCTTTTGGGGGGTTTTTTCACATTTGGCTGTTTGTCTATGAGCGATATTCAACGAGTTAAGGATGGATTTGGACGAAACTTGGTGGAAGTTTGGGTGGTGTGCAAGGAAAAATTAATTTGAAGTCGGTTCAGGTTCAGATTCAGCCATCAGTGGATACATAACATAAAATGTTCACCTGGCGGAGGTACGGTTCTAGACGAGTACCGTTTACTATATGTACGGACCAATCCAGCTATGGTATTATTCAGAAGGTATCTCCTACTTGCACTATCGCTGGGTGTCAAACTTCACAGCTTGGGCTGCCAGTACATTGGTCATTAAGGTACGGCGTAAATTTAATTGTTAAGGTTTCTGTTTGATTGGGGAAACAGTCGTTGGAAGCACCCAACAGACCCGTACATGCGAGAGAAGATCAGGTTAAAAGTGTCAAATGTGGATAGTGTTACAAATATCTATTAGAAGGTTGTCAATGCAGGGAAGGCTAGGTTACAGATTTGGAAACCTTTGCACACACAGACGCAGTCCCTAAGCTCATCTTCGAGTAAGTTGTGTATAGTTAGATTCCTCCTGTGTTATGGGTGATTAAGGTGTATGTGCATGCGAGTTATTTTCCCTAGTTAGTTTTTATAATCAATTCCTTACTATCCGACCACGACTCATTGCCACGGTTTTTTGGCTGAACGGGGGCGGAGCTCCATCGCATCAGATAGTCCGTCAAAGAAGGGCAGGAGCGTTTCTCCAGCATGGGAAGCCGGAATCAGACTATACAAGCTCTTCCGGGGGCAGCACGAACGCCCGACAGCCCCCGTCATGAGGAGGCCAGTTCATCAGGCGGACGGTCACCTCACGTGAGGATGATATGTGGGGGGCGATCCGGTGCAAGAGGAAGAAGTCATCGCCTTGTTTGCTCGTTTGCCTGCTGGGATATCTCGCTTTTGCTGCTGGCGTTCTCGTCTTGGCCCGCAATGTCACTCGTCTCATCCGTTTTGTGCTGGCTTGGCATCGTTGAATCTTCGGTCCTGGTGCTTGTGCAAGGACGAAGGTGTGGGTTCGAGTCCACCCGAACCAGCTTGTCTCGACAGACGCAAGGCAGAAGGTGCCGACAACTCTTACCTCGTCGCCTTTCCCTCCCGAGTGGAAGGGGTCAATAAAGGCCACAGCCCATTTATTTTGGGTTGTGTGTTATGTGTGGTCTGTTGTCAGCCGTCTGTTAAGTAGAGACTGTTAACTCCTGTGTTTCATTGTAACAATTGCTTATATTCGTGAGAGTTCGCACTATGTCTTATATTGTAATAAATATCTGTTAAATGTTTTAGTTGTTGCCTGATGTTTCTACATTGATCAATGGTTTGGGCTTGAGAAGTAGTGAGGTTTGTGGTAAATTGTTCATTTGTCTGGTGTGGTTTGGTAATTTGCTCGGTTCGCGGTCCGAGTCGGTGTAGGATCGGTTTCAGACAGCTGCTGAGGGTGTGGCTTCCCGGTAGTTAGACGGAGTGGGTACTCATTGGTAAATTGGAAAAGACAAGTGGACCTACTACGCTGTCAAAATCTTGAAGACCACGGTCCTTTAAGTGAATCCGGAGTTATCGGGGTGACGACTTTTAATTCCGGGTGTTTCGTGGAAGCCATTTGCTCCGTCTAGGGTCGTTCCTCCACCGAACCGGACACATATTTCTTGAGGTTAGTTTTAAAACTTGGTCTCACTATCAGCAATGATCTTCTTGGGAAACCACACTTCAAAGTTGGCCTCCAAAGAACGACTGACTGGGATCCTCCGTATAACAAAGTCTTCTTTGGACTCTGAACGTTATCACCGAAACGTGTTATCTGCACTTTGGATGGGATATCATATCCTGTTTGTCATGATGATAGTTTTGACGCATTGGAACCAAGCCTCCAAGATTAGAGGAATTCCCGTATAAACCGAGTTAGGGTTCTTTGGAGTTTAAGAAGCAACAATCTCCAAAGCTCTAATGATGCAGATTTAACATCATTCCTGGATATATGTGGGGGGGGGGGGGGGCAGGGGGAAAT
>CM068962.1:2605307-2616541 GCA_035128595.1 Eptatretus atami
AAAAGAGAGAGAATTGATATAATCATGTTTGGGCTGGTATATCATTTGGCTGATCTCTTCATGTTCTGGTTGGAAATATTCATGTTTGGCTGATATATTCAGTTTGGGCTGTTTTTTGCAGTGTTTGGGTTGATATATTCAGTTGGTGCTGATATAATCATGTTTGGCTGGTATATTTCATTTTTGGCTGATATATTCATGTTCTGGTTTGGAAATATTCATTTGGCTGATTATCTGTTTGGGCTGTTTTTGCATGTTTGGGCTGATATATTCATGTTTGGGCTGATATATTTATGTTGGCTGGTATATATGTTTGGGTTGATTATATTCATTTCAGGCTGATATATTTATGTCGGCGTGGCTTTCATCGGACTAGAAATATTCATGTTCGGGCTGGTCTCATGGACTGTATCTTCATTGGCCTGTGTCTTCATTTCTGGCTGGTGGTCCAATGGCCTCCTGCCGTCTGGTGTTTGATGTGGAGGAGATTGATGCTTCCCAATGCCTCCCTAGTCTTGTGTTATGTGGAGGAGACGTGATGGTTCCAATGGCCTCCTACGTTGATGGTGTTTGATGTGGAGGAAGACGTGATGGGTCCAAGGCCTCCTCCTGCGTCTGGTGTTGATGTGCAGAGACGTGAGTGGTCCAAATGGCCCTCCTGCGTTTCTGTGTTTGATGTGGAGGAGACGTGATGGGTCCAATGCTCCTTCTACTCTGGTGTTGATGTGGAGGAGGCGTGATGGGTCCAAATGGCCTCCTCTGTTGAATCTGGAAGCCATAGCACGTCAAATACAGGTCCTATTCAACAAGTTTTAATCAGTAAGTATGTGTTTTTAGTTAAGGGTCCCCGTCCCTCCGTTTAATGGGTGAATAAAATGTACATGCGCGCGAGTTATTTTAATTAGTTAGGATTTTTACTCACTCCACAACATCTACGGCACTACATATTCCAACGTACACAACAACGCCATCTTCGCTCCCACAGTGACAACCTGCTCCCGGCATTCTCCGCATGCTCGCTGGGATGCGAGCGTGTTCGGAATTCGTTCGGGATGGAATTCCATTCCAAATATGCGATTGAACGCGATTCCGCTTGGCTGCGTGCCAAGAAGGGAGTTGCGTCGTGTCCACCAACGATGAGGCGGACTGAATTCCATTCCCAAATAGGTCATGAACCTGATTTCGCTTGGCTGCGCGCCAAGTAAGGGGATGCGTCGTGTCCCCCGCACGATGAGCGACGAATTCCATCCCAATATGGTCATGACCGATATCGCTTGGCTGGCGCGGCCAAGTAAGGAATGCGTCGTGTCCCACCCACTGAGGACGGGCACGCCTGAGCGGACGCCCCGAAGTGATAAAAGGAACGGAGAGCAAAGCATCGGTGGATTCTGCTCGAGCGGGGAGAGAAGAATTTGCGCCGTTTCGAAACGCATCTCTCGAGGCTAGGCGAAAGGCATCTCGCTCGGCTGGCGTGCCTGGTTCTCGGCTCGTCCTCGGGCTGTGTGTCTGCATATGGCTCCCCTGGTCCGTTCTTGGCCGGACTGGTGCTCCGGAAGGTGCGGACCGACCGCGGCGCTCTGCGCCAGTAGCCTGCTACTTTCTCGTCCTCAGCTGCGACTTCCCTCCGAGCTGAAGGGATAATAAAAGACCATTTGGGGTCCGTTTATTTGGGGTTGCGTCTGTATGTTGGGGCCCGTCTTAAGAGAATGTTTAAGTGCTTGTGTGTAAATTTGCATTCTCTATTAGTCGTTTGATAACTCTGCCCTTACTGCTTCCCTCGTTTCCTCAATTACGTGAAAAAATACCCCATTTGTTAAATGTATCCGCTTGTTTCTGTGTTTCTTCATTGCTTAGTATGCGCATGTAGTGAATTACAAAGGCTGTTGCGCTGTAAATCGTTGCATTTGGACCGACGGGACTCTCGGCTCAACTCATCCGCCTCGGGTTGTGCACGGAGTTCGGGCACGCTAACGGGCTCGACTCGTCGAGTGCCGTCGAGGGTGTGAAATATCGTACTCGCCACGTGGATTCTCTAGGTATCGTTTTGAGATTTGCAAAATAACCCTTACCACGTGTGGAATTATTGAGATTCACAGGCGTCCGTAAGGAGCCCGTACCCCTCGGAGTTTTCCGAAAGGGTACGATCGAGATTCCGGGTGTTCGCTAGAGTCGACCTACCGCCCCTCCTACGTCGTGCCCGCGAGCGATACCCGCTCCGCCAAACACTACTGTCTGGTGTTGATGTGGAGGAGGCATGATGGGCAATGCCTCTGCGTCTCGTAGTTGATGGGAGGAGGCCGTGACGGGGTCAATGGCCTCCTGCGTCTGGTGTGATGGAGGAGGCATGATGGCTCCAATGGCTCCTCTAGCGTCTTGTGTTATGTGGAGGAGGCATGATGGTCCAATAGCCTCCTGGCTTTTGGTGTGAGTGTGGAGGAGGCATGATGGTCCAAATGGCCTCCTGCGTTTTTGTGTGATGTGGAGGGAGGCGTATGGGTCCCAAGGCCTCCTGCGTCTGTGTTGATGTGGAGGAGGTGTGACGGGTTCCAATTTCTCCTGGTCTGGTGTTGATGTGGAGGAGGCGTGAATGGGTCCAATGGCCTCCTCTCCATCTGGTGATGATGTGCAGCGAACGTGATGGGTCCAATGGCCTCCTGCGTCTGGTTGTTGAATGTGGAGGAGACGTGATGGCGTCCCAAAGGCCTCCTCCTCCATCTCGTGTGATGTGTGCAGGAGACGTGCGGTTCCCAATGTCCTCCTCCATCTGGTGATGATGTGCAGGAGAGTGACGGTCCAATGGCCTCCTCCATCTGGTGTTGATGTGGAGGAACGTGACGGGTCAGATGGCCTCCCTCCATCTGGTGTTGATGTGGGGACGTGATGGTCAATGGCCTCCTCGGCATCTGGTGATGATGTTTGCAGGAGATGTGACGGGTCCAATGGCCTCGCCCATCTGGTGATGATGTGGAGGAGACGTGACGGGCTCAAATGGCCTCCTCCCGTCTGGTGATGATGTGAGGAGGCGTGACGGCTCAATGCTCCCCATCTGGTGTTGATGTGGATGGAGGCATTGAGTGGTCCAATAGCCTCTTTCCATTCTGGTGTTGATTGGAGGAGGCGGACGGGTCCAATGCCTCCTCCTCCATCTGGGTGATGATGTGGGGAGGTGTGATGGGTCCAATGGCCTCCTCCATTCTTGGTGTTGATTGTAGAGAAGTGAGGTGGGATGGTCCAATGGCCTCCTGCGTCTGGTGTTGATGGATGCGGAGGAGACGTGATGGGTTCCAATGGCCTCCTCCAATCTGGTGATATCGTGGAGGAGTTGTGATGGGTTTCCAATGGCCTCCTCCATCTGGTGTTGATGTGGAGTAGTGTGATGGTCAATGGCCTCCTGCGTCTGGGTTGATGGATGCGGAGGAGAGTGATGGGTCACATGGCCTCCTCCATCTGGTTTGATGTGGAGGAGACGTGACGGGTCCAATGGCCTCCTCCATCTAGGTGATGATGCGGGGAGACGTGATGAGAATTTATTTCACTCGTCACCACTTTAACTATTCCCATGACATTACCGCTCACGCCGAGCGCAACCTTTTCCTTCATCAAGGCCAATATTTTTATTCATTCTCCCTTAAATTCTGTCTACTCTTAGCTTCTTCTTCTATTTTTTAAGGACTTATCTGCTTGCTTTTACGATACAAAATAAATTACGTTTGTTTAATGTTTAATTGAGTTACACTGCCGCGTCGTCCAGCACAGAGTACAATAAAGCGGTGTTGTAGCAGGCACGTTCAGCACGGCTGGTATTCCACTTTCACGTCTGTTTGAACTCGAGTAAATTAAAATGCTAAAGATAGTTTAGAATGCGGCGCTTGTTTGGTTTATACATCGTCGTACTTCATCGAATCATCATATAAAGTTAAAAAAATAATACATAAGGGGGAAGTTGACGTCATCTCTCCTGACGCGCAGGATGCGTTTTCGCGGTTTTCTCGTGTCGACATGGAGGAGTAAGTGAACGCGTTGAATCCATCATTGGAAGGAGCAGCTTGGTCGGGTGCGACGATTCAGCTCGTTTTACGGGACTTTTCAACACATGAAAGATCAGTGGTGGAGAAGGGATTGTCGCCTCATCATGGAGATTTTTTTATCGGCAGTTCTGCCAAGGAGTTTGATTGTAGTAGTAGTAGTAGTAGTAGTAGCAGTAGTAGAAGTAGTACCTGGTTGCGGTTCCGAAACCCCATAAGCTGGAAAGTGTGTTATAAACTTTTGCAAGAATATACATTACAATTATCTAAAGAGTTAAGAAAAACAAAAAGATAATAACAGACATCAATCATCCTTTTCAGTGTAAAGAGTCGAAGCAACTTTGGAGTATCAGCATGAGCAACTTCTCAAGGCAGCAGAGTGTGGGCTTGCGTCAACATGAGATGGCAAAGAGTTCAATATGTTAACGACTCGTCACAACACAAGATATCTCAACCTGGCTCACAAGTACAACAATCTGCATGACCTCTAGTACTCGTGAGTGGGGGACAAAACAAAACAAAACCCAAAGGTTTTATGGGGAAAGCTCATGGAAAATGATCCAACATTTGATGAAGTGATGCACATAAGCCCACATAGCCTTTACAGATAATACGTTTAACGTTAGCTAGGTGCTAGGCATCAAGTGCACACAGGTGCACACTAAGCTAGGTGCACATCATTACAAATTCAAATTGTCAAAGTATTGTGTTCATGGTATCCTATAGGCAGATGATATGTATGGTACATTGTATATTACATGTACTACACATTATGTACTACATGTAAAAGAGACTGTCATTTAAATAGCAAACACAACGCGCACATCACTGGCAGAACATCATTTATTTCAAATATTTTTTTAAAATATTGGATAGAAACATGTATACCACTTTGATATTTGACACTTTTGTAAACTTGAATATGCTCTTCCAAGTGAAAAATTTGAAGTGGTATACCCTTGTCATATATTGCAATCCTCACCTGAATTTCGGGGAAAAATGAAAAATTTTTTGAGGGATCTGACTGTATTATTATGACGATTAATAAAAGTAAACATGTATTTGAATCTACTACCATACAGTAATTACCTGAAAAAATTCAAGCTTCTGGATGGCGTCAATAAAAATATATGGGTCTCAAAGTTGGGTCTTCATATGCAACCAGAAACCCAGAAAAAAAAAAAAAAAAAAAAAAAAAAAAAAAAAATAATCCCAACAAAAATCGCATTCCCAATGTTATAAAAAAACAATAGCACCAAAAAAACATACAAAACCATTTTTGGATTCAAGCTGATAGGTCATAAAATTTAATAGAGGTATACTCAGTTTTTATGTTTTGTTTCTTCAGAGCATTTATAAGAAGAATAATCTCTGAAATTTCAAGGCTCTAGCATTAAATTAATATTTAACAAGTTGTGGGAGTTTAAAAGTAGCCGTTTCATTTGTGATGCTCGCAAAACGACATAAAAATAGGGCCACAACCAACATTTTCAACCCTTCAATATCTCGGAGTTGACCGCATGCTATGACCTTTAAAATTTTACGCGAGCTTCATTTTGAAAACCTGGGAACTATTTTATGAAAGTTTAGGGTAAATCTGAGGGGGTCAACTGGGAGCTCCGGTGATATGACGGTGGAATGAACTCCTTTTCATTGCTTTGCGTTGTGCTTGACATCACAAAGACAAAAGTGCCTGATTGAGGGTAGATTAGCATTGTTCTGTGATGATAATTTGAAATTTACATTATCGATACATTTTGTGGAATTCTGCACTTTGTTATCTTCATACCAAGTCAAAGTCTTATCGTAGTGTATCATTGCGTCAACTTGTCAAGCCAATATATATCTGCAAGGCCTACCTTCCTTTTTATAGGATTTTCATTTTACCATTTTTAATGATAATGATAGCAATTTTTTCGGACCACTGAACAATCAGGGCCTGCGAGTGCGCATGCTGCGCTGCGCACTCATGGACCCCAATTGTTCGTTTTCTTTCCATTTTCACCGCTTTTAGATTAATCATGTCGGATGAAGAAGAGGTTTGAGAGTGGAGCAAGCAAAAGAAAAAACACAAGAGAAGATGCTGAGCATGAAAGACTGCTCAGTAAAGTGTCCAAAGTATTTGATTTTGGGTTCAAATGCAATGCAGCACCAGCAGTAGAACAACAAACATAGCAGACAAAAGATGCATCTCAACCCAGTGATTTTTATGGCAACATGAAAGAGCTGAGGCGCTAGAAGTTGAAGTTGTCTCTTGCGATACCAATGTCACAAGAGTTGATGATGATAAGCAGCCTGAGCTTG
The DNA here is from genome assembly GCA_035128595.1 of Eptatretus atami. Taxonomy (NCBI): domain Eukaryota; kingdom Metazoa; phylum Chordata; class Myxini; order Myxiniformes; family Myxinidae; genus Eptatretus; species Eptatretus atami. The sequence continues at coordinate 2,611,637 of CM068962.1, forward strand.
TCCACCTGAAGAAAGAGGACCTGGGATCCGAGTTTCAAGATGACATTGGTTTGTGGAGTACCCTCAAATAATATACAGAAGAGGACGTGACTTTTGGTGTAAACAAGTCACGTGAATGCCAGACCATGATACGACTTTTCTCATCAGAAAACAATACCCTGATCAGAAGGAAATGTTCCTCAATTCATTGATATTCCGAAAACATATAACTGGTGAGAATATTAAAAGGGAGTGGCTAATGTATTCTCCTCAACAGGAAATGTATATGTTTTGCTGCGTTCTCTTTGACGGTATACATGGTTCAAAAACCAGTTCTCCATTGGTGGATTTTCAGACTGGAAACGTGCCTCTGCACGGATTTCAAACATGAGAACAGTTCTGGAACATAAGACCTGTATGATGACATTGATTCTAGACAAATGCACTGGACGAATCGATTCAATGTTAGAAATCAATTCACAAAGGAAAAAGAATACTGGGGAAAGTAATGCAAAGAGTAGTTCAGCTGTAAAGTTATCTTATCTCGTGATTAGCCTTTCGTGGTGATACAGAAGTATTTAATTCTCACAGAATGGGCAAACTACCTTGGGATTCTTGGTAATAATTGCTGAGTATGATCCTTTTCTTAGTTCTCATATAGCAAAATGTAATCAAGGACGAGGAAAGCTTCATATCTATCTACACAATATGTGAGGAAGTCATAGAGATTTGGGAAACGAAGTATTGAAAACTATTGTAAAATAAATCAAGAAAGCTAAATACTTTTCTCTAAGTGTTGATTCAAGCGCCAGACATATCACACACTGATCAGCTGACTGTGATTATTTCGCTATGTTAGAAAAATCAGATCATAAGGTGGTTGAACGTTTTCTTACTTTCATTCCATTGCAAGTCACACTGGAGAAGCTCTGCCAACATTGTCTTGGAATCTTTTGAACAAATTGGAATTGATGTCGCTAATTTAAAAGGACAGTCTTATGACAATGCATCAAAACATGTCAGGATGCTACAAAGGGCTTCAAGGCACATATTCTCGCATCATCATCTTGTCCATTACATTCCATGTGCTGCACATTCACTTAATTTGGTAGGTGTATGTGCTGCGGAAAGCTGCACTGGAGCAGTTTCATTTTTTGGTCTTATACAAAAACTTTACAATTTCTTTTCTGCTTCAACCAACATTGGTCAGTAATGCTTCAGTGCCTTAAAGCTGAAAGTGGAAGTGAATCTACATTGGTACTTAAAAGAGCATCAAGAATACTAGATGGTCTGCAAGGGCCGATGCCACAAAGCCTTGTCTAAAGTGTACATCGATTTTCAAGAAGCTTTGAAGTTAATCTCAGAAAATGTAAATCAGAGGTTGACGCACGTTATGAGGCAAAAAGCTATACTCAAGCAGCTATCAAAACTGGAAACAGTTCTCTTGGCAGACTTCTGGGCTGGTCATACTAGAGAGGTTCAATCAAGTCAGCAAATCACTTCAGCATGAAACACTGGAGCTTCAATCAGCTATCAATCAGCTAGTTATTACTAATACAATAAATGCATACAAAGGGCAATTTTCAAATGCATGTCTGATTCTTTCTAAATTATACTGTCTTTATTTTATGAATCAGTAGTTGAGCTAATGTGTGCAATTACTTTGATGTCAATTGATTCTAAACAAACTTGCACAATAATTATCAGTGCCTGAATAACTTCAGTAATATATGATGTATTGGTCATTTGAAGGGATCAACTTTGAAGCTTTCAAGTGGAAATTAACAGTTATTTTGACTAATGGCCTGGCCACACTGATATTGCATTGCCGTTGGCTGCGTTTTTTATAAGGTGTTTTGTAACTGTGTGCTATAAATAGATTTAACGCACTGGTGTTGTTTAGCTTTATTGATGGGGTTGGTAGGACTGAAGAGTTGCGATAAAACTAATGAGATTTGGTACAGTTATAGTACATGAAAGGAGCTTTCATTTGATACCAAGCACGTATATTTTACGTAGGCCACATGTGATTTTTTTGACCTGAAAATCATGAAATTTCATATTTTTCCCTTTTTTGAAAGGGCCTAAAATAAAAAATAAATGCAGTAGACACCTGGTAATTCATATTTTGGTAGACATTTTAGTATATTTTTCACACAAAAAATTACATGGGTGACACAATAAATAAAAGGTACTTTAACATGGGTCAAAGTTGCCCGTTTCAGTCGTGCTGTTTTGATTTTTACCATTTTCGAGGGTGGCTGCAGGCCTCATTTTTTCTGCAATGTATCCGGCTTTATTTTTTCTTTAAAAACCATAAAAGTTGCATTAGGAAAAAAATTTCATTGCTTTATCTCAAACAGATGCCAAGAAATGGGTTGCTGAAATTGAAGGATAATTAGGGGGGTCGTTTTTCTTCACCACACCTTGACACGCTCTAGGGGTCATATCTTCAAAAACCCCTTGGAATACAGAACTAATATTTGACATTTTTTCTGTTCAATGTTTGTCCAACCCACCAAAAAAATCATGAAAATCTGAGATGGTCGACCTGGAAACTTTTCTGAAAATTTGTTGATTTGACACGGAATGACCCTTGTGTTTAATGATAACTAATGCGACTGGAGAGAGAAGTTTCTCCAGGCTGAAACATATTGTTACGGCTGTGGAAATTCGCAACCACCATTCAGGTCCCGTAGGTGAGGTATTTCTGAAGTCCATGTATAGTTAGCCCCAAACCCGTTGTTTAGAGGGAATTTCCGTGTTCACAGGGCTGTGATCCTTTGAGTTAGCCCTTTTTCTTTTCTCTATCGTTATTTTGGACCAATAATCCCCCAACAACTCAAACACCGCCACCTTCGCCTCTTTACCTCCACAACTCCATCCCGCGAACATCGCTTCACGCCATTCTCAAACGACGCCCGCCAACAACTCAAACACCACCACCTTCGCCTCTTTACCGCACAACTCCACCCCACAACATCGCTTCACGCCATTCTCAAACGACGCCCGCCAACAACCAAACTCCACCACCTCCGCCTTTCTACACAGCGTCGTGCCATGGGCTGTGAATGCGTTCCTTTCGCCTCAAGAATCAGATCAGGAATGCTTCACGCCCCCTTTTCATCATCCAATGACCGAGCATCGGGTAATGTAGCCCCGCCTCCGAACCCGCTGTGAATGCGTTCCTTTCGCCCCGAAAAGCGGATCAGGAATGCTTCACGCCCCCTTTTCATCCATCCAATGACCGAGCATCGGGTAGTGTAGCCCGCCTCCGAACCCGCTGTGAATGCGTTCCTTTCGCCCCGAAAAGCGGATCAGGAATGCTTCACGCCCCCTTTCATCATCCAATGACCGAGCATCGGGTAGTGTAGCCCCGCCTCCGAACCCGCTGTGAATGCGTTCTTTCCCCCGAAAAGCGGATCAGGAAGGCTTCACGCCCCTTTTCATCCATCCAATGACCGAGCAGCGGTAGTGTAGCCCCGCCTCCGAACCCGCTGTGAATGCGTTCCTTTCTCCCCCGAAAAGCGGATCAGGAAGGCTTCCACGCCCCCTTTCCATCCATCCAATGACCGAGCATCGGGTAGTATAGCCCCGCCTCCGAACCCGCTGTGATCCAGAAATTTACATATACGCCCCTCCCCGGGCTATATAGGCGCGAGCTAGGGGGCGGAAAAAAAAGAGGAAGTCAAGTGGAAGCGGTGCAGTACAAAAGAGGAAGTCAAGTGGAAGCGGTGCAGTACGTCGGCAGGAAGTCAAGTTGCGCAGTACGTCGGCAGAGAACCAAGTGGGAGCAGTGGAGTGGGCAGCGGCGGAGCGTCGGGAGACGAATCAAGTCTGCAGTGGCAGGGCAGTCGAGTCGGGAGACGGAGCTCGAAGCCGACGGGAAAGGCAGACGGGGAGCGCCGGAGAGAGCTCGCCGACCACGCCAGGGGCACGAAGCCAGGCGCAGCTACACTGACATTGCGGGCTTGCCCGCCATCGGCGCCACGAGGGCGCGGGTAGGACCCTTCGGTCTCGTGACCTGGCCGCTCATCCAGGTTCCACGCGCATTAGGCCCACGGGCCCAGTCTGACTCCCTTGCCTTTGAGGGGGTCTTTCCTTTGGTTTTGTGTGAATGCGTGTTGTGGCGCCATGTCTTGTAAAGTAGAAACTGTTTAAGTGCATGTAAATAAACCTTTGCTTGTATTCGGTAGTAATTCTTTCTTTGCATTCTTACTGTATGGCTGTAATAGTGTGCTATCCGGTGTGTGAAATAAATGTGCTTTGTGTGTAATTGTTCCCCGTTTCGCTGCGTCCTTTCCTTTGTTGGGTCTCCATCTTGCTTCGCGTAAAAGGGTTCGTAGTGGGCCTGATACGCCCGATAATTAATCTGAACCGTCAAGGTCGACGATAACTCCGCTCGGTTATCCCTTAGCACGGAATGAGCCGCTTAAGCGGTTCGTGTCCGGAGTCGACCTGTGGCGTGGTACAACCCCTCGGTACGTTACCCGTGCAGTACTTAGGTATATCGACTTTCGGCGATTCCACCTATTTCGCGCGGGTAGAATGCGGACTGGGTTGTGGTGAGGTTAACCCCCACCCGTGACTAGCTCCTTGGCGATAGTTCCAAGAGGGTCACGACTGAATTGTCCGTCCGGTGGGCGAGACGTGCCGCGATTCGAGTCACGTGGCCGTTCGCACGCCGGCGGCGCGAATTCGCAACAATATAAAGAATGTTTTTATGGTATTTTAAAGAAAAAATAAAGCCGGATACATTGCAGAAAAAATGAGGCCTGCAGCCACCCTCGAAAATGGTAAAAATCAAAACAGCACGACTGAAACGGGCAACTTTGACCCATGTTAAAGTACCTTTTATTTATTGTGTCACCCATGTAATTTTTTGTGTGAAAAATATACTAAAATGTCTACCAAAATATGAATTAC
>CM068962.1:2627441-2638080 GCA_035128595.1 Eptatretus atami
ATATAGCCAAACATGATTATATCAGACCCAAACTTGAATTATCCCAATTGATCAGCCCAAACATATGATTATATCAACCCAAACATGATTATATAGCACAAACATGAATATATCAACCCAGAACATGATTATATCAGCCCAAACATGATTATATCAGCTGAAACATGATTATATCAGCCCAAACATGATTATATCAGCCAAAGACATGATTATAACGCCGAAATTGATTATATAGACCCCAAACATGATTATATCAGCCAAAGCACATAGATTATATCAGCTGAGAACATGATTATTATCAGCCCAAACGATGAATATATCAGCACCCAAACATGTATTAAATAGCCCCCAAACATGATTATTATCACTGAAACATGATTATAGTCAGCCCCAAACATGAATATATCAGCCCAAACATGATTAAATCAGCCAGCAAACCAGATTATATCAGCCGAAACATGATATATATCAGCACAAACATGAAATATATTCAACCCAAACATGATTATATCAGCCCAAACATTGATTATATCAGCCCAAACATGAATTATGATCAGCACAAACATGATTATAGTCAGCCCAAACATGAAGTAATCAGCCACAGAAATGATAGCCAGCAACACGTATGATAGCTATAGTCCCAGTAACATGATTATATATCAGCACAACATGATTTATATCAGCCCAAACATGATTATATCAGCCCAAACATGAATATATCAGCCCAAACATAAATATCAGCCAAACATTATAATCAGCCCAGAACATGATTATATCAGCCACAAAACATGAATATTATCAGCCAACATGATTATATGTCAGCCCAACATGAATATATCGCCAAAAATGATTATATCAGCCCAAGACATGAATTGATGTCAGCCGGAAACATATCTATATCGCCCAAACAGTGAATATATCAGGCCCAAAACACTGAAATATGAGCCAGCCTGAACATGATTATTAATAGGCAGCCAACATGATTATAATCAAAAGATTCCAACAAAACATGATGTATAGTCAGCACAAAACATGAATTATATCAGCCACAAAAGTGAATATACGAGCCTGAACATGATTAATATCAGCCCAAACATGCGAATATACCAGCCTGAACATGATTATATCAGCCCAAACATAATATAATCAGCCCAAACATAAATATACATCAGCCCAAATATGATTATATCAGCCCAAACATTAATATATCAGCCACAACATGAATATATACAGCAAACATGAAGACATCAGCCGAAACATGAATATACCAGCCCAAACATGAATATATCAGCCAGAACTTGAATATACCAGCCCAAACATGAATATACATGCCCAAACATGATTATCACAGCCCAAACATGAATTATATCAGCCCAAACATGATTATATTCAGCCCAAACATGATTATATCAGCCAAACATGAATACATCAGCCCAAACATGAATATATCAGCCCAAACATGAATATACCAGCCCACCCAAACATGATTATATCAGTCCCAAACATGAATATATCAGCCCAAACATGAATATATCAGCCAGAACATGATTATATCAGCCCAAACTGATTATATCACCCAAAAATGAATATATCAGCCCAAACATGAATATATCAGCCGACAACATGATTATATCAGCCCAAACATGATTATATCAGCCCAAACATAAATATACCAGCCAAAACGCGATTATATCAGCACAACATGAATATACCAGCCTGAACATGATTATATCAGCCCAAACATTAATATATCAGCCTGAACATGATTATATCAGCCCAAACATGAAATATACAGCCTGAAACCTGATATATATCAGCCCAAACATGAATATATCAGCCGAAAACATGATTATATCAGCCGAAACATAAATATATCAGCCCAAACATAATATATCAGCCCAAACAGAAATATACCAGCCGAAACACGATTATTATCAGTACAAACATGAATATACCAGCCCAAACATGATTATATCAGCCCAAACATGATTATATCAGCCCAAACATAAATAACCAGCCGAAACACGATTATATCAGTATAAACATAGAATACCAGCCCAAACATGATTATATCAGCCAAAACATGAATATATCAGCCGAAACATGATTATATCAGCCCAAACATGATTATATCAGCCCAAACATAATAATAACCAGCCGAAACACGATTATATCAGCACAAACATGAATATACCAGTCTGACATGATTATATCAGCCCAAAACATTAATATATCAGCCTGAACATGATTATATCAGCCAAACATGAATATACCAGCCTGAACATGATTATATCACCCAAACATGAATATATCAGCCGAAACATGTATATCACCCAAAACATGATTATATCAGCCCAAACATAAATATACCAGCCGAAACACGATTATATCAGTACAAACATGAATATACCAGCCTGAACACGATTATATCAGCCCAAACATGAATATATCAGCCCAAACATGAAGACATCAGCCCAACATGAATATATCAGCCCAAACATGATATATCAGCCGAAAACATGATTATATCAGCACAAACATGATTATATCAGCCCAAACATGAATATATCAGCCCAAACATGATTAATATCAGCCCAAACACGAATATATCAGCCGAACATGTATATATATCAGCACAAAACATGATTATATCAGCCCAAACATGAATATTATCAGCCCAAACATGAAAACATCAGCCCAAACATGAATATACCAGCCTGAACATGATTATATCAGCCCAAACATTAATATACCAAGCCTGAACATGATTATATCAGCCCAAACATGAATATACCAGCCTGAACATGATTATATCAGCCCAAACATGAATATATCAGCCGAAACATGATTATATCAGCCCAAACATGTATTAATCAGCCCAAACATAAATATACCAGCCGAAACACGATTATATCAGCACAAACATGAATATACCAGCCTGAACACGATTATATCAGCCCAAACATGAATATATCAGCCCAATAAATTATAGCAGCCAAACATGAATATATCAGCAGAAACATGATTATATCAGCACAACATGATTATATCAGCCCAAACATGAATAATCAGCCCAAACATGAAGACATCAGCCCAAACCATGAATAATACAGCCCAACATTAATATATACAGCCGAAACATGATTATATCAGCACAAACATGATTATATCAGCCCAAGCATGAATATACAGCCCAAACATGATTTATATATCAGCCCAAACATAATATATCAGCTGAAACATGATTATATCAGCACAAACATGATTTATCAGCCCAAACATGAATATAGTCAGCCCAAACATGAAGACATCAGCCCAAACAGAATATACCAGCCTGAACATGATTATATCAGCCCAAACATTAATATATCAGCCCAAACATGATTATATCAGCCGAAACATAAATATATCAGCCAACATGATTATATCAGCCAAAACATGAATATATTCAGCCACAACATGAATATATCAGCCCAAACATGATTATATCAGCCCAAACATGATTAATATAGCCCAAACATGAAATATATGAGCCACAAACATGAATTATATCAGCCCCAATATCAGTAATATATAGCCAAACATTATACATCAGCCAAACATTAATATAATCAGCCCAAACATTGATTTTATCAGCCCAAACATTAAATATATCAGCCCAAACATTAATATGTAGCCCAACATACAATATCAGCCCAAACATAATAATCAAGCCCAACATTAATATATCAGCCCAAACATGATTATATCAGCCCAAACATTAATATATCAGCCACAACATGAAATATATCAGCCCAAACATGAAGACATCAGGCCAAACATGATATATCAGCCAAGAACATGAATCATACCGCCCGAACATGAATATACCAGCCCGAACATGAATATAACCAGCCTGAACATGAATATATCAGCCGAAACATGATTATATCAGCCCAAACTTGAATATACCAGCCCAAACATGAATATATCCGGCCGAACATGAATATATCAGCCCAAACATGAAGACATCAGCCCAAACATGAATATATCAGCCAGAACATAATAATACCAGCCCGAACATGAATATATCAGCCTGAACATGAATATATCAGCGCCGAACATGAATATATCAGCGCAAACATGAAGACATCAGCCCAAACATGAATATATCACCCGAACATGAATATATCAGCCCAAACATGAAGACATCAGGCCAAACTGAATATATCAGCCAGAACTAATAATAATACCAGCCCGAACATGAATAACCAGCCCGAACATGAATATACCAGCCAGAACATGAATATACCAGCCAGAACATGAATATGCGAGCCCCGAAATGAATATATCAACCACAACATGAACGTAAGCAGTCCAAACATAAAATGTGAATGACAGTGTTTGAAAGTTTTCCGTGCAGCCATTTGTTTTAAAACTGGTGGATCTACTTACTCATGTTGTTAAAGTACCCAGGGGGGTATCATGTGGGGGGGGGATGCACGGTGGGTTTCAACTGGCCCCCATCCTATGATAGCTGGGTGTGGATTCGAACCCAGGCTTGACAGTTTAGCTCACAATTTAGTCACATTGGGAAGGGTTGGGGGGGGGGCAGTGGGAGTAGGTTGTGGAATCCACGCTGGGTTGTAGGACTTACACTGGGTTGAAGGACCCACGGTAGGTTGTAGAATCCGTACTGGGTTGTAGGACCTGCGGTGGGTTGTGGGGACCTGCGGTAAGTTTAGGACCCCGGTGGGTTTGAAAGGACCCACGGTAGGTGTGTAGAATCCGTGTGCTGGGTTGTAGGACCTGCACTGGGTTAGGGGACCTGCGGTAAGTTGTAGGACCCGCGCTGGGTTGAAGGACCCACGTAGGTTGTAGAATCCGTGCTGGTTGTAGGACCTACGGTGGTTGTAGGACCTGCGTAGGTTGTAGGACCTGTGTAAGTTGTAGACCTGCGGTAAGTTGTAGGACCCACGCTGGGTTGAAGGACGTACGGTGGGTTGTAGGAGCCATGCTGATTTGAAGGACCCATAAGCCTGGTGTGACTTTAGTGGTTAGGGTGGCGCTTGGGATCCTAGGGTCCTGAGTTCAAGCCGCGTGGCCGCTGAATTATATCATCAGGGGTTGACTCAGCCTGTCATCCTTCTGAGGTCGGCGAATGAGTACCAGTTCCAGTGTGTGTATCTGTAGAGGCGACTGCATCAGCGGACAACAGTCGCGCTTCAAGAAAATGATAGCTACCCCAGCAGCTAAGCTGCCATAACGATCACCACGAAGAACCATGGTAGGTTGTGGATCCGTGCTGGGTTGTCGGACCTACGGTGGGTTTGGGACCCGCGGTTGTAGGACTGGGTTGTAGATCCGCGCTGGGTTGGTTGGATCCACGCTGGTTGTAGGACACGTGGTGTGTTGCAGGACTTGTGCTGAGGTTTTGAACCTGAGGTGAGTTCGAGGAACTGTGTTGGGTTGTAGGACCTGGGATGGTTGTAGGACCTGTGGTGGGGTTGTAGGACCTGCGGTGGGTTGCAGACCTGTGGTGGGTTGTAGGACCTGCGGTGGGTTGTAGGACCTGCGGTGGTTGCAGGACATGTGCTGGGCTTTTAACCCGTGGTGCGATGTAGGAACCATGTTGAGTTGTCGGACCTGGGTGTTGTAAGGACCCATGGCGAGTTGTAGGACCCGTGGCGAGTTGTAGGACCAGTGATTGGTTGTCGACCATGGTGGGTTGTGAGGATCTGTGCTGAGTTATTAGGCCCACGCTGTTTGAAGGACCCACGCTGGTTGTAGGACCCATGGTGGTTTGCAGGACCCATGGTGGTTGTAGGATCTGTGCTGAGTTATCAGACCCATCTGGTTTGAAGGACCCATGGTGGGTTGCAGGATCGGCTGTGGGTTGCAGGACCCTGCCGGGCGTATGGGACCTTCAGTGGAATATGGACCCGCCGTGGAATATTGAATCTGCAGTGGGTTATGGGATCGGCAGTGGGTTATGGACCCTCCGTGGGTTGTAGGGACCCTCCGTGGGTTATGGACCCTCCGTGTGTTATGGACCCTCCGTGAGTTACGGGACCTCGGGGTTATGGGACCCTCCGTGGGTTATGGGACCCTCCGTGGAGTTACGGACCCTCGTGGGTTATGGGACCTCTGTGTGTTATGGACCCTCCGTGGTTATGGGACCCTTCTGTGGGTTATGGGACCCTCCGGGGTTATGGGACCCTCCGTGGGTTACGGGACCCTCCGGGGTTATGGGACCCTCCGTGGGTTGTGGGACCTCCGTGGGGTTACGGACCCTCCGTGGGTCTATGGGACCCTCGTGAGTACGGGACCCTTCCGTGGTTATGGACCTCAGTGGTTACGGACCTCCGTGGGTTTATGGGACCCTCCGTGGGGTTATGGACCCTCAGTGGGGTTACGATCCTCAGTGGGTACGGACCTTCGTGGGTTATGGCTGGACCCTCAGTGGGTTATGGACCCTCAGTGGGTTATGCGGGACCCTCGCGTGGGTTGTGGGACCCTCCGTGGGTTGGGGAACCCTCAGTGGGTTACGGGACCCCATGGGTTACGAGACTCACAGTGAGTTGCTTAGTTGAATGTGATGTTTAGTTGATGAGGGGTTTCAGTACCCATGATGCAGTGCGCGTGCTCTGTGATTGGCAAGGAAAACAAGCGAGAAAACGTAAACAAGACATAATAAGGCAAAATAATTAGCATAATCTTCCATTGCAGTAAATCAGAATGACGAGATAATGTGCTGGATTATAGAGCTAATGATGTTATCGTTGCCAGGAAAGTGAATACAACCAACATGGCGGCGCGCACGGCATTGTGGGACAACTCTGACAACCGTCCACACTCGAGCGCGGTCCGGGCGATGTAGAAGATGCAAAGCGACATCGGAAGAGGATTAAACTCGTCATTCATATTTTATCCCATTACTGTTTCCTTTATAAATAACGTCAATAATATAAATAATATCATAATGGAATATAAGGTGGGAAATAGTAATTTGTATCAAATCGCGCGAAACGGTTCGGTGTTCGGAACATCCAACCGAATGGAGGAAAACGAAGAGGAGGCGAATTGAAGAAGAGTCCGAGGTGGTTCCGAAAATGGCCGAGTGGACGAGCGGTGAGGGTGAGAGAGCCGACCAGCGGGAAGTGAAGCGGCTTGTGGTGTTTTACACATTGTGGGGAAAAACATCATCATTTGAATACATCTGTGGGAAGTTATTGTGTGAAATAATTCACTTTGCGGGGCCCGTCGGGTCTTTGTGTGTGTGGGGCCTATCGGGGCCTTGACGACGACGACAACCGAGCTGGATATCCGCCGACGGTCAACGACAACACAACAGGAATTGTTAGTGAAGGCGCGTCGGCGGTACGTGGTGATGTTAGTGAAGGCGCGTCGGCGGTACGTGGATGTTGTGAAGGCGCGTCGGCGGTACGTGGTGTTAGTGAAGGCGCGTCGGCGGTACGTGTGATGTTAGTGAAGGCGCGTCGGCGGTACGTGGTGATGTTAGTGAAGGCGCGTCGGCGGTACGTGGTGATGTTAGTGAAGGCGCGTCGGTCGGTACGTGGTGATGTTAGTGAAGGCGCGTCGGCGGTACGTGGTGATGTTAGTGAAGGCGCGTCGGCGGTACGTGGTGTTAGTGAAGGCGCGTCGGCGGTACGTGGTGATGTAGTGGAAGGCGCGTCGGCGGTACGGTGGTGATGTTAGTGAAGGCGTGCGCGGCGGTACGTGGTGATGTTAGTGAAGGGCGTCGGCGGTACGTGGTGATGTTAGTGAAGGCGCGTCGGCGGTACCTGGTGTGTTGGTGAAGGCGCGTCGGCGGACGTGGTGATGTTAGTGAAGGCGCGTCGGCGGTACGTGGTGATTGGTGAAGGCGTCGGCGGTACGTGGTTCTGTTGGTGACGTACGTGAGTTAGGACGGCTCTTCGGCGGTACGTGGTGATGTTAGTGAAGACGCGTCGGTCGTGTGATGTTGGTGAAGGCGTGTCGGCGTACGTGGTATGTTAGTGAAGGCTCGTCGTACGTGGTGATGTTAGTGAAGGCGCTACGTGGTGATGTTGGTGAAGCGCGTGTCGGCCGGTTGTGATGTTAGTTGAAGGCGCGTCGGCGGGACGTGGTGATGTTAGTGAAGCGCCGTCGGCGGTATGTGTGATGTTGGTGAAGGCACGTCGGCGGTATTCGTGGTGATGTTATGAGGCGTCGTCGGCGGACGTGTGATGTTAGTGAAGGCGCGTCGGCGTATGTGGTGATGTTGGTGAAGGCACGTCGGCGGTACGTGGTTGTTGGTGAAGGCGGTACGTGGTTCTGTTGGTGAAGGCGGTACGTGGTGATGTGTGAAGGCGGTCATGGTTCTGTGGTAAAGGCGGCACGTGTGTTAGTGAAGGCTCTTCGGCGGTCGTGTGTGATGTTAGTGAAGGCACGTCGGTGTGCGTGGTGATGTTAGTGAGGGCATGTCGCGGTACGTGGTGATGTTAGTGAAGGCGTCGTCCGTGGTATGTGTGATGTTAGTGAAGGTACGTGGTGATGTTGGTGAAGGCGTGTCGGCGGTACGTGGTGATGGTGAAGGCGGTACGTGGTTCTATTGGTGAGGCGTACGTGGTGATGTTGGTGAAGGCGGTAGCGTGGTTGATGTTGGTGAAGGCGGTACGTGGTGATGTTGGTGAAGGCGGTACGTGGTGATGTTGGTGAAGGCGGTACGTGGGTGATGTTGGTGAAGGCGGTACGTGGTGATGTTGGTGAAGGCGGTACGTGGTGATGTTGGTGAAGGCGGTACGTGGTGATGTTGGAGAAGGCGGTACGTGGTGATGTTGGTGAGGCGGTACGTGTGATGTTGGTGAAGGCGGTACGTGGTGATGTTGGTGAAGGCGGTACGTGGTGATGTTGGTGAAGGCGGTAGGTGGTTCTGTCGGTGAAGGCGGTACGTGGTTCTGTCGGTGAAGGCGGTACGTGGTGATGTCGGTGAAGGCGGTACGTGGTGATGTCGGTGAAGGCGGGACGTGGTGATGTCGGTGAAGGCGGTACGTGGGATGGTTCGGTGAAGGCGGGTAGTGGGATGTCGTGAAGGCGTACGTGGTGATGTCGGTGAAGGCGGTACGTGGTGATGTCGGTGAAGGCGGTACGTGGTGGATGTCGGTGAGGCGGTACGTGGTGATGTCTGGTGAGGCGGTACGTGTGATCGTGGTGAAGCGTACGTGGTGATGTCGTGAAGGCGGTACGTGGTGATGTCGGTGAAGGCGGTACGTGGTGATGTTGGTGAAGGCGGTACGTGGTTCTGTTGGTGAAGGCGGTACGTGGTTCGTGTTGGTGAACGGCGGTACGTGGTTCTGTTGGTGAAGGCGGTACGTGGTTCTGTTGGTGAGGCGGTACGTGGCTTGTTGGTGAAGGCGGTAACGTGGCTTCTGTTGTGAGCGGTACGTGGTTCTCTTGGTGAAGGCGGTACGTGGTTCTGTTAGTGAAAGGTGGTACGATCCCTCGTTTTGTGCGAACATTCTCTCATCCCAATGGTTGTATTTTTCCAACACGTACAGTCATGGCCAAAAATATTTGCTCCCTTTTGCACTTTTTTCAAATAATGAACCATTTCTTCCAGAAAATTGTTGAAATTTAAAAATATTTTGGTTTCCACATATGTATTTGTTTAGTTTGCAGTGGAACAAAACAAAACAAAGCTGAAAAATTACTAAATCTTCACTTATTCCACACAGAAATCCTAAAATAGCCCGGACGATATTATTGACACCTTTTAGAAGTTGTTCGAAATAATTAGATTTCAAACAGGTGATTCTCCTTTACTTTGGAACTGAACTCACCTGTCGTGAGTTGCAGGTGCCTGCAATATAAAAATCACTCATTCAACCAGTTTGAATGGAGAAAAGGAGACATCGTGCTGTTTTGTGTCACTGTGTGTACCGCGATGAGCATGGAGAAAAGAAAGAAAACCAGAGAATTGTCTGAGGAGGTCAGACACAAGATTGTAGCCAAGCAAGGACAATCTCTTGTCGACAAGTCTATCTCCAGAGACCTTGATGTTCCTGTTTCCACCGTACGCAATGTTATCAGGAAGTTTAAGGCCCATGGCACTACAGCCAACCTCCCTGGACGTGGTCACAAGATAAAACTACTTAATCGAAAATTGCAGCAAAGGATTGTTCGAATGGTGGAGAAAAACACCTCGATCAACTGCCAAACAGATTCAAGCTGACCTTCTGACACAAGGTACGACAGTTTCAACTCGCACCATCTGTTGCTAACTCGATGAAAGGGAGTTCTCTGGTTGGAGGCCCAGGAGGACCCCACTGCTGAGAGAGAGACACATATAGCTTGACTGGAGTTTGCCGCAACACTCCTGAACAAGCCAAAATCCTTGTGGGAGAATGTCCTGTGTACAGATGAGACCAAATTCGAGCTTTTTGTAAAAGCACATCATCTCCATGTTTACAGATAACAAAATGAACCCTTTAAAGAAAACAACCTTCCCCATGGTCAAACATGGAGGAGGTTCAGTGATGTTTTGTGGTTGCTGTGCTGCCTCTGGCACTGAGTACCTTGAGTGTGTGCACGGCATCATGAAATCAGGAAATTACCAAGGAGGCATTTTGGAGCGCAATGTTCAACCCAGTGTCAGAAAGCTGGGTCTCCGTCGAAGGTC
>CM068962.1:2647456-2658204 GCA_035128595.1 Eptatretus atami
ACCGAACCCCGGCCCACAACAATATAGCACGATGTCTTAAAGTTGTGGATGGATTCAGACGAAACTTGGTGGACATGTTGGGTGTGTAACAAGGAAGAATTGATTCGATTTTGGTGAAGATCCGGATCCAGATCCAGATATGAGAATTTATTTATTTATTTTTTTTTAACGTGATTCTTCACCGTTGAAAGATAGGCCCAAAAACGATATATAGCATGTTTCAAAAATTTATTGGGCGTGATATGTTCTCATGGATCAGGCATTTGAGAAGGTATGCATGCTATCAAGTGCCCTTCCAGTTTCTTTTATTAGAAGTGGCCTTTGAAAAGCAATATGATAAGCTGTGTTAATATAGATATACACTTTAACTCAGAATTTGTCCAAGGTGCAAATCCTCTTTGGGGAGGGGGGGGGAGTTAAATTGCTATAACTTCCGCTGTGTGTCCCTTAGTTCTTCTATCATGTTTGGTTGTGATTGGATAAGTAATGACTGAATGTATCACAGTTGAAAATAACAGACAGACCGACACTAAATTGGGTATTTTAGTTTGATATCTTGACTCTGAAAACGCAAGTGTGAATTTGTCTACATGAGTGAAAAATTCCATGATGTCTGCAAGACCAGATTGAGAGATGAAAATGAAATGTATTTATTGGAGCAAAATGTCCTTAAATTGCATTGAACAGAACAGCATGTACCATGTTGAGGGACGTCTTGGTCTTTCAATGTACTACATAGGCTGGACAAGTCAAGTCTCTATTTTGGTTTCCATTTGCAGGACAAAACACAACATATCTATAAGCTTACAGCTTATGCATTCCTCCAATTATTTGTTCCTTCCTAACAGATGAACTCATGTTAAATACTGCTCATACTGCTCGAGAAATAGCTTTTTTTTTTTTATGCCTCCGCTGACGAAGTTGCCAGTGGCATTGTTTTCTGGTTGTTCGTCAGTCCGTCCATCCATGTTAATTTTCTCTGTTTTTTTCTGCAACCGCTTATCTGATTGGGACGAAATTTTCACCATCGGTGCGACAACCCATGGAAAATATTTTAATGATAATTGTGACGTCCCAGGACATGTGGAGTGTCGGCCATGTTGGAAAAAAGGAAAAACTTTGGACCTCTATCTCCAAAACCGCTTCATGGAAAAAATTGAAACTTGGCACATGTTAAGTGCTCCCTATGGGAAAGAAGTGGGATTTTTTTTTTTTGATGTGGCTTCATTATGACATAATTGCATACGTCAGACGCTTTATCCGACCAGTATGAAAATTTTTCTGGGTCATCTCGGGCTAAATTGTATTGGGGTGGAATTGATGTCATCAGGCATGTGGTTAGGCAGCCATATTTGATTTACCCTCAAACCTTTAAAAATAATCTCCAGAATGGCTGGACTGATTGAGGTGAAACTTCACCCACATGTTCCCAAAGTCTTGGGAATACCAGGGTGTTCACAAATAATTCATAGGTCACAGGGTCTGGCAGCCATATTCGATTCAAAGAAATTCTTGAAATAATTCTTTCTCTTGAACGGCTTCATCAATCGATGTGAAACTTCACAGTTATGATCTAGTAGTCAAGGGGAATACAAGTTTTAAATTTCAACCTGATCTGACGCATGGTCTGGCAGGTAGAATTATTTAATATTTTACATCTGGGTTCAGGGATTTAAATCATACTTGGTACATGTAGGTATAATGATGTAATAATGTGGGCGGAGGCATATCTAGCGACGTCGTCGAAGTGTGCCCTTCTCGTTTTAAACTGTCTTCACTCTAAAGGTCAACGTCCCAAATCCCTTCCTGTACCCACCCTTTTCCCCCATTGCAAAATGTTGCCATTCCCTACAGCCTGTGGAACTCTCCTCCCAAAAATGGTGAAGTTTCACACCCAGCTCAACAATTCTTCTGCAGCCATTGCTGTCCAAAAAGTGTTGTAATCGAAAGGGATTGTGCTTTATCGTATCGCTGTCATCTGTCTCTCTTATTGGCCTTTTTCAGATGGGTAACTTCTTCCATTTTGGGAAGTTGCAGACAGCACTCTTATCCATAAGAAACGGTTCCAAAAGTGATCTCTTCAACTATATACCTATCAGCCTTCTCTCCATTACAAACAAAGTAATCAGTCGTTCATTGCGGGCACCCAAAGGCACTATCTCTTCTTTTGCCAACATGTTTGGTCTCGGACTTTGCTCTTCCACCATGAATATGTCATTCCTTCTGATACAGCAGTGAATGTGCACCCTCAACCACAAGCAAGAGCTTTGGTCCATCTATCTGGAAATCTCTTCGACACATTATCATCCAGCCTTGATTACCAAGTTGTCTTCCTTTGGTATTCAGGGCACCTTGCTCAAGTGGTTGTCTGATTTTCTTCAATGAGTGGAAACAACAGGTTGCGTTTGACGGTGTCTTTTCTTGAATCTTTCACTGCAGGCAGGGGTTCCACAAGGCAGCGTCTCAGTACCTACATTGTTCTTGATCTTTCATTTTGCCGTTGACCACGCTGCAGGACAAACATCGCATTTGTCAAAGGCTGTCTGCTGCTGAATCTCTATCGTCTGATCGGGAGATAAGCTGCTGGCTATCTGCGTGCAACATGACATTCAATGCTTGCACGTCTCTCACTCTCTCACTCTCT
Organism: Eptatretus atami; assembly: GCA_035128595.1. NCBI lineage: Eukaryota > Metazoa > Chordata > Myxini > Myxiniformes > Myxinidae > Eptatretus > Eptatretus atami. Next base: position 2,650,101 of record CM068962.1, read on the forward strand.
CACTCTCTCACTCTCTCACTCGACTTCGCAACCTGCCATAACCGTTCTTGGGAGGATTTTATCTCCACGGTGGTGTCAAAGGCCAGTCACAATCTCGGTATCCTCCACAGACCCCAGGCATTCCGGCACCGCACCGAGCTCAGTATAATGTCACCGAGGTATAGAAGGCTTTCATGTGGAGCTCCATGGAGTATGGTTCCCCACTCTGTCATGATGCTTCTGCTTCCCACTACATGACTTCCCCACCCCACCTCCACCCTCCCGAGCTGTGATGTCCCGAAGTTTCGTTTCGGCAGCTGCTGGAATTTGCTTGAATGTACAATTTTTTTTTTGTCGGTTACAAAATGTCACATCTAGCATTAACCCTTTGTTAACCTCCCTATATATTCACAAGTGAACATTATAAATCTTAAATGATAAGCAATTCATTCTATCGTGAATTATAATTCATAAGCGTACCAGTGCACATAACATCGATACACTGCTTAACAAAACTGTTCATGAACAATTTATGAAGTTCCCATCATGTGCTGCCTTTTTGGCTGCTGGTTGCATCATTGGTTAAGGGTGGTGCGGCTGTGCCGCTGATGCAGTGCCCCAATTACCAGTATACTGGTGCCCATTTTGCCGACCTCAGGACGACAGGCTGAGTCAATCCCTTGGTGTTAATTCAGTGGCCAACGGGGCTCGAACTCGGGGGCCTAGGATCCCAAGCAACCACCCTAACTGCTAAGCCAACACCAGGCAATTTATGAAGTGCTCAAGGGATATACTTGTTTTCACCAATAACTGAAACGCTCCAACCTTTGGTATACGAGATGAGGTATATCTTGCAGTAGGAGAGAAACCTGACCATACTGCTCAACTTTCAAAATACGCACGACCCCAAACTACTGCATTCATTTTGAAAATTTGCTGACACATTAGGGAGATGATGTACTTCTCAGCAATTGTAAGTTCAAAGGCCTCGAGCTTATAAGCAATGGTTCATGACCTTGAGATTTGTTTCAGATGTGGGATCAAGGGTTTAGCTGATTTCAGCATCCCACTTTAGTTCTTAATTTCTGTTTTTCAAAACCGTTGAAGATTATTTTGCAAGAGAATATTTAATTTGATACCAAAATCATGTCGGTGACAATTGTGCCTTGAGATAAGGCCCTCAGAAGTTGCCGAGGTTGCCTAAAAGCGCAAAACCTTATTAACCCTGATATCAGGAACCACTTCACCTCAGAAGCTGCAATTTTTCCGGTGTAACCCGCTCGTTGAACGGAACATGACTGTAAAGTTTCCATAAAACATTATATGGCTGTCATGTTGAACTCCATATGAAAACCTTGAAAGGGTTATTATTAAAAAAGAAACAAGAACCAGAAAAAGAGCAATCGGGGCGCCAGGACTTATTTTGAGTGGTGTTTTTTATGTTTTTTTTGGTAAATCTAATATGGCTGCCAAAACGTGACCTATGACGTCATATGTGTGACTTGTTCCTCATGGATAGGCAGTCATACGTGTAAAGTTTTGCCTCGATCTTTTCAGCCATTTCAGAAGATTTTTGAAGGTTAAAAAAACAACAAACAAAAAAACAATATGGCTGCCAAATCACATGACCGATGATGCCATCAATTTTTAATTTTTTTCTTTGCGGACCAATTTATCCATAGATGACCCTCAATTTTTTATACTGATCGGATGTCACGTTCTACATATGTAATTATGACGTCATAATGAAGGCACCTATGACGTCATTAAAAAATCTCACTTTTTCCGCATGAGGAGTACTTTCCATGTGCCAAGTTTCAATTTTTTCCTTCGTGTGGTTTCAGAGATGGGTCCAAAGTTTTTCCGTTTTTCCAACATGGCCGTCACACCATGTGACCTATGATGTCATAATCATTAAAGTCACTCGTATGGAGAAAATTTCATCTCGATCCGCCAAGCAGTTGCGGAGAAAAACACTAAAGTTCTGTTCGGACAAACAAACAAACAAATAAACAAGAAAAAGATGTCGTGCAGGGCACAATATTTGCAAAATCCATCCCCCTCTCCAAAGGTTGCCACGGATACATCAAATTGTCCATTTCATTAAGATTAAAATTGACAATCTTAAAGCTCAGGTCAATCGGATGAAAATTGATTCTTTTTCAGATTGGTTTTGATGATTTAGAGAAGTTTGACCTTAAATTGACTTTTTACCTTAAGAATATTTGCTTTCCCAATTCAGTCAGTGATGGACTATGAAAATCCTGTTCAACTTTCAAGTTAATAGGATAGAAATTGACGATTTTTCAGTTGAAAATTGATTATTTTAGATGTTTGCCCTTGAGTTAACCTTTGACCTTTTAATCTCAAAAATAGTTTGTTTCCTAATTCAGTAATACACTATGCAATTGTTATTTAATTTTCAAGTCAATTGGATGAAAAATAACGATTTTAGAAATTTGACCTTTAATCTCAAAATCAATAGGCTTCTCAGTTGAGACTACTTCTACAACTTGGTAAAGTTTCATGACGATCGGTTTAGAATTGTGACCTGTAGGCGATTGACAAACAAAGAAGACGACGACGACGATGTCTGAAAAATCATCAATTTTCATCTGATTGACCTGAGCTTTGATTTAGATTGTCAATTTTAATCTTAATGAAATAGACAGTTTGATGTATCCATGAGAACCTTTGGAGAGGGGCGTGGATTTTGCAAGTATCGTGCTCTGCATGACGTCGTCGTCTTGTTTGTTTGGTTATTTGTCGGTTTGTCTTTTTCTGTGCAGAATATCTCAAAAAGTTGTGCATGCATTCGGATGAAATTTTGTGCACCTAGGTAGAGTGTGTGACAAGGACGAACTGATTAGATTTTGGTGAAGATCCGGCTACTAGAATTTTAAAGTGATTCTTCACTATTCAGATAGGGCTAAAAACAATATATAGCAGGATATTTCAAAAATGTATTGGGCCCTATGTGTTCTCGTGGATCAGGCATTACGTGGCAGAGGTATGTGCTCTTCCGAGTGCCATTCTAGTTGTTATTTATTTATTTTGTTTTTTGAACTCTTTCTGCCTCCCTGGCAGTCAAAATTGAAAATCTTTCCAAAATGGAATGTTACTGTTTTTAAGGACGTCATATAGGACACGAACAGGCATGAAGAAGTAATGTAATGTGTTAGGGTGATGTAATAGACACTGGTTAAAACATGGATTTAATTTATTTATACACCTTTAAACCTATATTTAAATTGAATTATATTCTTGAAGATGAGAACACAATTAACCTTCATAATACTTCCAAGAACCATGATATATATATATATATATATATATATTATTCTCACACATACATACAGATAACAGAGTGCATGGCATGTATATTCGGGTCACCAATATGTCTATGTATGTTGCTGATTGACGCTGCGTTCAGTGGTGATCAATAAAGCCTCCATCTTCAAAATTGCGACGTCATCTTATCACAGTGTATCAGACTTCTTTAGTAGCACTATACTTCTGGATTAAAAAAAAAAAACTATCTTTGAAATCATTTTATTATTATTATTAATGAGGTACAGGAGGTCCTTTACTTGGTGTTTGTGGGCTTCCCCTTGGTGGATTCGCTGAAATTATTGAGGCAAGGTTTGTGGATTGCTGTCAATCACCTTGAATAATCGTGGGTTGGCGAGCTATTTTCCACATTAATTTACATAATTAACATGAGCCGTTAACACAATAACCTCCTTAAACCATCCAACATCGTTGCAGTGCATATAGATTGTGTACATCCCTTTTCAAAATTTTCACTTTTTGTTGTCTCATTGCCTGGAATGAAATTGCATTAAATCAGACTTTTTCCACCTTTATTTACAGATCGCACCCCATAACTTCCAAGTGAAAAACAAATTCTACAAATTTCAGAAAATTAATAAAAAATACAAATCGAGAATATCTTGATTGCAACATGACTTCAGAATGTCCTGAGTTTTTTTTTGGTTTTTTTTGTATACCTCAAACAGGACTCAAGGTGGGCTTTTTTGAGTAATGGCTTCCTCCTTGCCACACCACCATACAGGCCAGACGTGTGGAGTGCTTTGGATATTGTTGTCACATGCACACAGTGACCAGTCTTTGCCATAAAGGCATGTAGCTCTTTCAAAGTTGCCATTGGCCTCTTGGTGGCCTCTCTGATCAGTCTCCTCCTTGCTTGGTCATCCAGTTTGGAAAGATGGCCTGATCTAGGCAGGATTTTGGTGGTACGCATTCCATTTCTTAATGATTGTCTTGACTGTGCTCCAAGGGATATTCAAGGCCTTTGAAATATATTTATACCTCTCCCCTGATCTGTGCCTTTCCACAACTTTATCCCAGAGGCCTTTTGAAAACTCCTTGGTGCTCATGGTCAAGTCTTTGATGTGAAATGCACTCCCCAGCAGAGGAAACCTACAGGAACAGCTGATTTTATTCTGAAATAATCAGAATCACTGCAATGTAACACAGGTGGAGGCCAATTAACTTTGTGTGTGGGATCTTGAAGGTGATTGGTTACACCTGAGCTAATTTACAATTGCTATTATCAAGGGGGGTGGATACTTATCCAACCAAGATATTCTAATTTTGTATTTTTAATTAATTTTCTGAAATTTGTAGAATTTGTTTTTCACTTGAAAGTTGTGGGTTTATGATCTGTAAATAAAGGTGGAAAAAAAGTCTGATTTAATGTAATTTAATTGCAGGCTAGGCTATAAGGCAACAAAAGGTGAAAAATTTTAAAGTGGGGTGTGGACTTTCTATAGGCACTGTCTCCATCAACTCATCTTTGTCGTCGTCATCGTATTATTGGATCAAGTTTATCATTCTTATTATTAAAGGTAAGTTTCATGATTTTTAATGTCAGGAAAATAATAAACTTTTTTATGTTCTTAATACAGGAAAATAACCCTGGTGTTAGCATAACTATTGAGGTGGCTGGCTTAAGATGTTCGGGTCTTGATTTTGAGCTCTTGTCGTGCCATTAAGTAACACCAGGTGGCTTAATTGAGCCTGTCATCCTTCCAAGGTCAGCAAAATGAGTCTCAGTTTACTGCAAACAAGGGGTACTGCATCAGTGGCTTAGCCATGCTCCTGCTCCCAGCAATGGTGCAAGCAGCAGTCACACAGGTTGCATCCAAAAACAGGAAAATGATGTTTACTTCATGTTCTTAATAGTTTTTATTCATGAAAATAAATGGCACAAAAACAATGCACAAACATGTTAATTAAGGGTAGAGTTTGGACGATTTTTAGAGTTTTAAGTCCCTTTAACCTCATTTTCCCCATTACCCCCTAAGCTTGTGCATCGTGGATTTGTGGTTCACAGGGATTTTCAAGAACATAACCCCTGCAAATTGCAAGGCCATCCTGTACATACAGACCTAGTGGACATAAAAAAATGGATACACCTGGGTTAATGAGGGACACCAAGCAACAGCTTCCAAACAGGGTGGCCCATGTGTTAATTAAGCAAATAACATCTCAGTATGCTTAGGGTGATGTATAGAAATGCTGCACAGGCCTGGTTGCCTATAATTCTGGCTAGCATTGCTGTAAGAGGAGACCCCCCCACCCCTCCCTCCTCCAATGTCCTCAGCCACAGAGAATGTGTGGTCGCCCAATGGTTTGATGAGCCTGACACTAGAGTTAACCATATGTCACGGCCTTCTCAGTCACCAGATCTGAACCCAATCGAGCATTTATGGGATATTTTGGAATGATGCCAGAGACAGCATTTTCCACCTCCATCAAACAGGTGTGAGTTGAGAGACTTTCTCGTGGAAAAATGGTGCCCCATCTCTGATGCTGGAGGACTCGATGCCACGGCGCATATAGGCCGTACTGGCCGCACGTGGTGGGCCCAATGCCCTATTAAGTGACTTTACATTGATGTTTCCATTATTTGTCCACTGCCTGTACTTTGAACACTGTGTGAGGTATCATGTTCTATCAACTCTTTGGTTGTCGAACTGTATTAGGATTGCTGTATAATTGTTGGATTATTACCGACTGTGTTTTTCACAGATAAACCTTCAAGTGGTTTAGCTCCTCCAAGCTTCAGATTCGATGTGATGGATCGATCTGGAAAGGTGAATTGTCTTTCTCTTCATCCTCTCTTCAAATGCATTTCATGCTTTTCAAAATATGTAAACCTGAATTTTCCTGACACGAAGGACTCCCTTTCATTTGGGTCTTTTCATGTTTCACTCTTGATGCAAATCATTCTCGGCTTTGTTGCTCTTCCACACAGTTAACAAAATGAGAACTTAATCTTTCCTTTTATTTTTATGGCTTCGCCAACGAAGTCGCCGGAGGCCTTATGTATTCGTGCTGTCCATCCGTCCGTCCGTGGTAGGTTTCCATTACTGCGATAACTTAAGAACGGCTGAAGGGATCGAAGTCTAACTTGGTACAAGTATGTATGATGATGCAAGGATTAACTTTTTTTTTTTGGATCCATTGTGTTGGCTCATATAAGAGCAAAGGTCAAAAGTCAAAGAGTAGAGGTCCCATCAGGTAAAAATTGTTACCATGCTAACTTGTGCACCAGTGATGGGATTTTGACCAAACTTGGTATAAGTGTGTTTTGATGCAAAGATGAACCAATTAGATTTTGGTGTCAAATGTCAGGTACAAAGGTAAGCCAACGCTTCTCCATGATAGAATCACATGATGGACTTTCTTCCTGTGAAACTAGCAGTTTAAGGTGGAATTGACCGCTTCCCCTTTCTCATCCTCACCCCTTCCCCTTTCTCATCCTCACCCCTTCCCCTTTCTCATCCTCACCCTTCTCGTTCTCATCTACCTTCCCTTTCTCACCCCTTTTCTCCCTTCCCTTTCTTCTCCCTCGCCTTCCTTTCTTTCGCCCCTTCCCCTTTCTCTCGCCCCTTCCCTTTCTCTCGCCCCTTCCCTTTTCTCGCCCCTTCCCTTTTTTCGCCCTTCCTTCTCTCGCCCTTCCCTTTCTCTCGCCCCTTCCCCTTTTTCTCCGCCTTCCCTTCTCTCGCCCCTTCCCTTTCTCTCGCTTCTCCTTTCTCTCGCGCCCTTTCTTTCTCTCGCCCCTTCCCTTTCTCGCCTTCCCTTCCCTTTTTTCCTACTCTTCTTCTCTCTCTCTCTTCTCTCTTCCTCCCTCTCTCTCTCTCCCCTCCCTTCTCTCTCTTCTCTCCCCCTCTCTCTTCTCTCTCTCTCTCTCTCTTCTCTCTCTCTCTCTCTCTCTCTCCTCTCTCTCTCTCCCCCTCCCTCCCTCCCCTCTCTCTCTCCCCCCCTCTCCTCTCTTCTCTCTCTCTCCCCCTCTCTCTCTCTCTCTCTCTTCTTCTTCTCTCTCTTCTCCCACCCTCCCCCCCTCTCTCTCTCTCTCTCTCTCTCTCCACACCCCTATCTCCTCTGCATTATTCCATCTCCTTCCTTTAACTTATTTATTTTGCCTGTGCTCCTCTCCTTATTCCTATACTTTGCCCTGTGCTGCTGTTTTCCAGAAACGCCAGGTCACTTCCACCAATGAAGACCCGGACGGTAAGATTCTGTCCTCTGAAATGTGAATTGTAGCGGCATCAACATATGTGGTTTAATTGAAGTGAAAGGTAACTGGATTATACAAAAACATATTTGAAAGAAAAAGTTAATGCTCTGTGGTATGCCCAAGAAAAATGATGTTAGAATCTGCAACTAATTGAAGAAGCTGGCAATGCATTGGTGTGTGTGTGTGTGTGTGTGTGTGTGTGTGTGTACTGCAACTAAGTCACCTGATGAAGTTCAGGTTACTTAGAGTTAGTAAACCATCAAGAAGATGAATGGAGCTGCAGAGCAAAAAAATTACTCTTAGATTGCACCCATGGTAATGATGGACCAAATGGCCTCATTCCTTGTTTGATTGAGGTGTATTTTCCTCTAGTCTCGTGTTGTTGTTTTTTTACATGATTTTCAAACATACAAACACGCATGCATACCGAGAATTGCTTGCAGGGATTGGTGGGAGGAAGGGGGATTTATTTTTTTTTTGTCACCTTGACCTGACCCTGGGTACCCTCAGCACTTTGTATAATTTGGGTGAGACTGGCTCAGCTGGTTATTTTTCAATGATTTTTCAGAACGCACA
>CM068962.1:2658229-2705160 GCA_035128595.1 Eptatretus atami
ACTTCCAGGGGAATGTTTCCATTGAACTCCACGATGGCTATTTATAGAACGGTAACACAGCATTTTGTTAGAGGAAACCTGGGGGAAGAGGACATTGATTCGGGTAGACAATCCCGACAAAGCTGGGTATAGCTATTTTCTTCTGTTATTTATTTTTGTTATTCCGACGGCCCATTTTTCGCTTTAAAGTTAATTTTCCTGGGAGACCATAAGCCCAATCGACACCAACTTTCACCGTAGTATGTATCTTCTTTTGATTAGCATATGATAATTTGACGCACTAGTCATGTGTATGGGCGCCATCTTTGAAAACCGAAAAACTTTTGGACTCTATCTCCGAACCTGCCAACGAAAAAGTTGAACTTGGCACATGGGAAGAACCTCCCCTGGGAACACACGGTGAATTTCTGTGACGTCATCGTGAAGTGGATCCCGGTGGAAAATTCGACAAGGACAACGCTGCGTCGGAAAATTTTTAAATTCTCGTTGAGCATTATGCTACGCAAACAACTCGCTATAGAAAAAAGTATGACGTCATAGGTCATAGTCATCTTGGTTTGGCAGCCATATTGTTTTTATTTTTTATTTTTATCTTCCCAGAACGGCTGGAGAGGTTGAGCATCTTTACACCACACAATCCCCATGCCATCCTTTTAAAAGTTGTTAATTTCTCATTGATAGGTCACATGTTGTGGCATATTGAATTTACCCAAAACCTCAAACAATCTTCTCCAAAGGCTGGTCAGTTCAAGCGGGAAACTTCAACACCCATATTTCTCCATAGGGCAAGGGAAAAATTTGTTAACGGAATAATTGATAGGTCACATAGTTTGGCAGCCATATTGGATTATGAAAAAAATACCGGGCTCAGTGGCGTGCGCCTTAATCGGCTACTCGGAGGCTTGGGTGGAGGATTGCTTGATGACGGGAGCTCTCCTGGGCCACGCTATGAGAGGGCGTAGGGCAGCCCGGAATCATGGCGAAACCCAATCCTTCCATCCCTGTTGTCGTAAGAGGCGACCAGGTTGCGTCAGGAAAGGGTACGGCGTAAAAACCTATGCCAAACAGTACTGCGATCATGTAAATGGATGATTCCGCTGTGGCGACCCCTAACGTGAGCAGCCGAAAAGACGAAAACAAAACATTGGATTATGAAAAATATTAAAATAATGTTTCTTTCTTTTGAAACCACTTCTATCGAAGGCGAAACTTTGCAACTATCATGTAACGCCATGGCTCTAAACTCTCTCTCTCTACTGCAGTTGCAGCCTGGGCTGCTGGTTGCATCATTGGTGGGACGCGCTTATGCCGCTGATGCAGTGGCCCCTCACCAGTACCTGTGCTCATTTTGCCGACCTCGGAAGGATGACAGGCTGACTCAACTCCTGGTGTATTTTAATTCAGCGGCAAGTGGGCTTGAACTCAGGACCAGGAGTCCCAAGCTACCACCCGAACACTAAGCCAACACCTAGGCCTTAACGCCATGGCTGCATATACGATATAAATTATAACGTCCACCCACAATGGTTTGGTGGCCATCTAAGAAAAGACTCACTCTTTATCCGATTAACATGAAATGCAACAAGCTGGCCTACCCCATTAAGAGGCAGAATATAAGTTGCCATATGATGTCATAGGTCACATGGTTCGTCAGCCATATAGATTGAAAATTAAAAAAAGTACAAATTTTAAAAGTTTTCTACTCTTTGTAACGGTCAACAGATCGATGGCAAAACTGTGGTACAGGTTGATCACTATGCATGACGAACAAAAAGTTTCCATCTTCCTTTGATGTTTGTCACATGGTTTGGCAGCCATATTGGATTGAAGGAACAAAAATTAAATAATGTTTACTCTGGAACCGCTTGCATCATTTAATGGGAAACTTTCACATTATGATGTAACGAAATGTGGAATGTACGTTTGAAATTTTCACCCGTCGGCCATCATGTTTGGCAGCCATTTGGATTGAAGTGAAAATATGAAATAATGTGTTTTCTCTGAACCACGAAATCAATCAATGTGAAACTTCACAATAATGATCTAGCAGACGTTCGGAATGTCTGTTTTAAATTTCAATCCGACGGCCACAAGATTGGGCAGCCAGAATTATTTAATTATTTTAATCTGAGAACTTTAGAATTTTTTTTTTTCCATGAGCTCACTTGCTGTGCCTGCAGCGTTGAGGGTACAGGGAGTAGCAAGTTCAATTGATACGATGGTTATATTCTTTTAATTAGTATATATAATTCGTACCATGATATATAGGTTATATTAAAGCCCAGGAAAATGATCAACTATCTGTGTCGGCTAAATGGATGGAGACGTGGCCTTCCTCTGTCCGTAACTTGTGAATCCGCGTGTCGAGAAGAAACGTGTGGGCCTCATTAGACTAGGGGAATCCCGCTTACCTCTGCACCTATGGTGTCCACATTTATTACTTTGTGTCGGGTTATTTAAAACTAAAAATTCAATTTATAACCGACTTTGATTCAGGATAAAGGCATACTGCTGACAATAAATAGATTGAATCGGCATGTTACTGAGGTTGCATAACTCATCAATCCCGGGCATAGTAGAGAGACTATGGGGTGGGGGCTCCGTATTACTCGGAGTGGTACTCTGGGACCACGGGACATTCCCCGCACAGTTATGCTTTTCTTGTTTTTTTTTTTTTTTCAGGTAATTTAAAGCCAATTGCAATTAATACCACAATGTGCTCAGGAAAGAAGGGATAACTGCATACGTAATAAGTAGATTGAACACTTCGTGTTACTCAGTCGTAACTCGTCAGTCCTTGTTGTGTAGCAAAAGCAGGTGCTATTTGCTTAGGAAATGGGCCCTTTGTGGGTATAAATATAGATAGCCAGATCCCCCCTTAAAATGCAGTTTAGCCAGGTTGTTCGGAATTGACGTTACATGTGGTCGGAGGTTAGCAGGCTGTCCAGTGTTCCTACAGTGTCGGATACGAGAGGCGCCTTGCTTCTTTTCACTTCCCTCCTTCAAAACTAGCCCCGCCCAACGCTCTGAAGTGTCGGTCGCGAGACGTGTCGGCGCCGATTTGGTGGAGGCAGCTGCAATCTCGACGATGACCCAATCACGGTCCACCGGGAGTGTGCCAGAAGAGCGAGCGGCCCGGAGCAAGAAAGGAACTGCATAGGAGGTCAGATCTGCCTTCTGCTGGATGAGAGGTCTAGAGTCGGTCTGCGATCTGCTTGATGAGTACTTGACGCACTTCCTCCTCGGCGATGGGACCCAGTCATGCAGTCGTCCCCAGGTTCATCCTGAATCCAACCACGGAAGCTCTGACTGTCTTTGCTCCCCGGCACGGCTCGACAGTTTTTCCATCGCCGTCGATCCGCTGCGGAGCCCCAACACCCCGATTTGGCCTAGTCTGAGTGAGCAAGGCCAGGCCTGGATTGTAATTGCTCGTACCTTTGAAAAGACAAGCTGGAGCACACCGGTGATCTTTCGCTCTTGTGCGTCGACGCTTACGGGGCTGAACGTCGAGGCTTGGTGCGTGAGCGGTCGACAAAAGACGGACGCCGCCATCTTGCCAACGCCGGCTGTGTTCGAAGCTTGGGCGCTCAAATCGTACATCGGGCCTGTTTCACGAGCTGCATTCGTGCCTTTGACAACTTTTCCTCTCGTCCATGAGCATCACAAGTACTCGGTCTTGCTTGCATGTGATTAATATTTCTAAGCGTTTATTCGCCTACGGCTCCCTTCGAAAACCCTATATCGTAGCTCCCAGTAAGAGCGGTTAAGATCAATTATACATTGTCGTGAATGTTTTGCTTGGTCGTGTCCCCGATGTGTCCCCAATAAATCTGGTGATTCATATGAAGTTGCCGCATTGAGTTTATTCGTTGCCGTGGCTGAGGAACAATTCGCTCCCGATTGTATGTAAAACCAAAATGTTACAGACTGGCAGACTTCGGGTGCTCGGTCTCTGAAACCCGTCTGTAACCGGGGTCTATTTGCCCAACGGAAAGCACAGGGGTACTTTGGTATCGTGATCTGATGCCCGCGTAACTCGAACCTGTGCCAACACCGGCGTTTAATAACCCCTGAGACGGCGGTGCTGTTAAGTACGCCGAATCGTTCAAACATTGGCTGTCAAGAGTGGGTGCGAAGCCCCCCACCGCGATCTCATAACAGTATTTTACCAAAGCCGACGTCTTGGTACCTGGTCGATCACTGCCAAAGATAAAGTGGCAGTTCTGTTGGTATTAATATTGTTTTGTAATAACATAAATATATATATCTTTAGTGTTATTACCTCCGCACACGAAGGTGGATGGAGTTGTTTTCACCATTCTTGTTGTATTGCGGAGAGGCGAAATCAAAGATTTTTCAAGATATATTGATTGGTCGTCTGTCTGTCTGTTTCTGTCTAGTTTCTGTCTGTCTCTGTCTGTCTCTGTTCTGTCCTGTCTGTCCGTCTGTCTGTCTATCGCCCGACAGGTCACAATTTGAAACCGATCTTCACGAAAACTTCACCACCTGTAGAGTTCCCAAAAGGAAGAAGCCTATTGTTTTTCAGATTTCTAAATTTCCCAATTTCATTCTGATTGGCTAGAGATTTGAAAAACCAAGATTTGCATAGCAGCGTCACTGAATGCAAGGAAAAGGTATTTTAAGGTCAACATAGGCGAATTTCTAAAATTGCCAATTTTCATCTGGGATTGGTATGAAATTGTTGTGGAAAGACCATTTGTGTATTTGTCATGAATTCAGCCACCCATTCTTTTTAAGGTCAAATTTGTTTATGAATTTTCGCAAGTATCGTGTATTGCAGCACGACATCTTTTTGTGTTGTTTGTTTGTGTGCAGGATACGTGAGTTGTGGATGGATCGGTTAAAAGTTTTCGTGGGCAGTTTGCGGTGTGTGAGAAGTGACAAATGATTATATTTTGGTGAAGATCCAGACCAGCATGGCCAAATTTTCCAAAGTGATTCTTCCACCGTTGCAGAGATGGATCCAAAAATGATACTTACGAATCTGGAAGCATTTGCTACAGCAGACAGACAGCAGCCCCACATTCAGTTATTTTCAATAAGTATATGTTTATAGTCAGGGTTCCCGTCCTTCTGTCTGATGGAGTTAATTACATGTTGTGTGCTAGCGAGTTACTTTTAAGTCAGTTTTTTTACATCTTAAATCATCCTTCGTTTTCGCACCATCGCCATCCATCGCCCACGTGCAGTGTGTCACGTACAGGGGTGAGGTTCCCTCCACCCACCGTGAGCTCGTCAATTCAACGGCGGCCAGCCCGACAGCCAACCGAGGTCGCCCACTCCCCGCTACAAGGGGGATGGAGATAGGGTGCTCCCTGGTTGTTCCGTCGGGTTCTCAGACATGCACGGGGGAGGAGTGGTCGTTGCCTCTCCCACCGGACCACCCATTGTCCAATCAGGGAAGCTCATCACCTCAGGCTGGCTCCGCCTTAGCCAGATGGAGTGTTCGGCCGACCGATGAGGGGCGGCCACGAGTCGCCCGACAACCCCTTGTCCAATCCGGAGGCGCAGTCCCTCAGAGTGGTCCCTCGACCCGTGGGGGAGGGGAGGGATAAGAGAAGGTTCGCCCCGTCGTAGAAAAGAGTGGGTGGCGAGCCGTCGATGAGAGAAGGAGAAAAGAGAAGAAGCCTCGTCTTGCCTGCTGGCATTCTCGTCTACCGTGGGTGCTCGTCTCGTCTGGTTCCATTCCCATGCTGGCTTGGAGTCGTTGCGTCGTCCCTGGTACTTGGTGCTGCGTTGTGGCAGCGGTTCGAGTCCCACCACTGGACAAGCTCGACCAGACCGCACGAGGCGGACAGGTGCAAGAATAGGCCCTGCCTTCAGCTCCCTTCCCTCCTGACTGAAGGGCCAATAAAGGCGGTGTGTGTGTGTGTGTGTGTGTGTGTGTGTTGTGTGTGTGTGTGGTGTGTGTGTGTGTGTGGTGTGTGTGTGTGTCTCGCCTTTTCATCTATCTATAATTCCAGCAATAGTGTGTGTGGTCGCCAGTCTGTAAGTAAACTGTTGGGCTTTTTGCTCACTGTTACATTGCCTGCATTTCTTTATTTCGGATAACTCTGCTCTTTGTGTGCTCTCCCCCCCGATTATTGTTTATAAATAAACCCTCCGTGTTTAAATGTTCCAGCTCGTTTTCTGTACTTTCTCCATTGACCAGCACGGTGCATATTGAGAATTGGAGGCCGTCGTGCCGTTAAATTGTTCATTTGGTCCGGCGCGCTCTGGTAATTCCGCTCAGTTACGCTGATCCGAGTCGGGTACCTGCGACTCGGTTCGGACAGAGCCGGACCGAGGTGTGGTTTCGCCGGACGCGAGACTGCGTTGTTATTTAGGTATATTGGAGATCGAGACAATTAACCCTACGCCACGCAGTCGAAATATTGCGTCCACGGTCCGCTAAGTGACCCGTGACCTCTCGGAGTTGTCCGAGAGTCACGACCTAAATTCCGGGTGTTCGGTGGGAGACGGCTCTACTGCTCCACCTAGTGGTCGTTTATCGCCACCGAACCCGGCCCACAACAATATAGCACGATCTTAAAGTTGTGGATGGATTCGGGACGAAACTTGGTGGACATGTTGGGTGTGTAACAAGGAAGAATTGATTCGATTTGGTGAAGATCCGGATCCAGATCCAGATATGAGAATTTTATTTATTTATTTTTTTTAACGTGATTCTTCACCGTTGAAAGATAGGCCCAAAAACGATATATAGCATGTTCAAAATTTATTGGCGTGATATGTTCTCATGGATCAGGCATTGAGAAGGTATGCATGCTATCAAGTGCCCTTCAGTTTCTTTATTAAAGTGGCCTTTGAAAAGCAATATGATAAGGCTGTGTTAATAGATATACACTTTAACTCAGAAGTTTGTCCAAGGTGCAAATCCTCTTTGGGGAGGGGGTGGGAGTTAAATTGCTAAACTTCGCGTGTGTGTCCCTTAGTTCTTCTATCATGTTTGGTTGTGATTGGATAAGTAATGACTGAATGTATCACAGTTGAAATAACAGACAGATCGACACTAAATTGGGTATTTTAGTTTGATATCTTGACTGAAAACGCAAGTGTGAATTTGTCTACATGAGTGAAAATTCCATGATGTCTGCAAGACCAGATTGAGAGATGAAAATGAAATGTATTTATTGGAGCAAAATGTCCTCAAATTGGCATTGAACAGAACAGCATGTACCATGTTGAGGGAAGTCTTGGTCTTTCAATGTACTACATAGGCTGGACAAGTCAAGTCTCTATTTTGGTTTCCATTTGCAGGAAAAACAACAACATATCTATAAGCTTACAGTTATGCATTCCTCCAATTATTTGTTCCTTCCTAACAGATGAACTCATGTTAAATACTGCTCATACTGCTCGAGAGAAATAGCTTTTTTTTTTTATTGCCTCCGCTGACGAAGTTGCCAGTGGCATTGTTTCTGGTTGTTCGTCAGTCCGTCCATCCATGTTAATTTTCTCTGTTTTTTTCTGCAACCGCTTATCTGATTGGGACGAAATTTTCACCATCGGTGCGACAACCCATGGAAAATATTTTAATGATAATTGCGACGTCCCAGGACATGGGAGTGTCGGCCATGTTGGAAAAAAGGAAAAACTTTGGACCTCTATTTCCAAAACCGCTTCATGGAAAAAATTGAAACTTGGCACATGTTAAGTGCTCCCTATGGAAAGAAGTGGATTTTTTTTTGATGTGGCTTCATTATGACATCATAATTGCATACGTCAGACGTCTTTATCCGACAGTATGAAAATTTTTCTGGTCATCTCGGGCTAAAATTGTATTGGGTGGAATTGATGTCATCAGGCATGTGGTTAGGCAGCCATATTTGATTTACCCCAAACCTTTAAAAATAATCTCCAAGGCCTGGACTGATTGAGGTGAAACTTCAGCCCACATGTTCCAAAGTCTTGGGAATACCAGGGTGTTCACAAAATTCATAGGTCACAGGGGTCTGGCAGCCATTATTCGATTCAAAGAAATTCTTGAAATAATTCTTTCTCTTGACGGCTTCATCAATCGATGTGAACTTCACAGTTATGATCTAGTAGTCAAGGGGAATACAAGTTTTAAATTTCAACTGATCTGACGCATGGTCTGGCAAGGTAGAATTATTTAAATATTTTACATCTGGTTCAGGGATTTAAATCATACTTGGGTGACATGTTAGGTATAATGATGTAATAATGTGGGCGGAGGCATATCTAGCGACGTCGTCGAAGTTGCCCTTCTCGTTTAAAATTGTCTTCACTCTAAAGGTCAACGTCCCAATCCTTCCTGTACACCCTTTCCGCCTCATTGCAAAGTTAGCCATTCCCTCGCGCTGTGGAACTCTCCTCGCCAAAAATGGTAAGTTTCACACCGAGCTCAACAATTCTTCTGCAGCCATTGCTGTCCAAAAAGTGTTAGTAATCGAAAGGGATTGTGCTTTATCGTATCGCTGTCATCTGTTCGTCTCTTATTGGCCTTTTCAGGATGGGTAACTTCTTCATTTTGGGAAGTTGCAGACAGCTACTCTTATCCATGAAGAAACGGTTCCAAAAGTGATCTCTTCAACTATATACCTATCAGCCTTCTCTCCATTACAAGACAAAAGTAATCAGTCGTTCATTGCGGGCACCCAAAGGCACTATCTCTTCTTTTGCCAACAGTTTGGTCTCGGACTTTGCTCTTCACCATGAATATGCATTCCTTCTGATACAGCAGTGAATGTGCACCCTCAACCACAAGCAAAGCTTTGGTCCATCTATCTGGAAATCTCTTCGACACATTATCATCCAGCCTTGATTACCAAGTTGTCTTCCTTTGGTATTCAGGGCACCTTTGCTCAAGTGGTTGTCTGATTTTCTTCAATGAGTGGAAACAACAGTTGCGTTTGACAGTGTCTTTTCTTGAATCTTTCACTGCAGGCAGGGGTTCCACAAGGCAGCGTCTCAGTACCTACATTGTTCTTGATCTTTCATTTTGCCGTTGACCACGCTGCAGGACAAACATCGCATTTGTCAAAGGCCTGTCTGCTGCTGAATCTCTATCGTCTGATCGGAGATAAGCTCGCTGGCTATCTGCGTGCAACATGACATTCAATGCTGCTGCGTCTCTCCTCACTCTCTCACTCTCTCACTCTCTCACTCTCTCACTCTCTCACTCTCTCACTCTCTCACTCGACTTCGAACCTGCCATAACCGTTCTTGGGAGGATTTATCTCCACGGTGGTGTCAAAGGCCAGTCACAATCTCGGTATCCTCCTACAGACCCCAGGCATTCCGGCACCGCACCGAGCTCAGTATAATGTCACGAGTATAGAAGGCTTTCATGTGGAGCTCCATGGAGTATGGTCCCCATTCTGTCATGATGCTTCTGCTTCCCACTACATGACTTCCCCACCCCACCTCCACCCTCCCAGCTGTGATGTCCCGAAGTTTCGTTTCGGCAGCTGCTGGAATTTGCTTGAATGTACAAATTTTTTTTGTCGGTTACAAAATGTCACATCTAGCATTAACTCTTTGTGTAACCTCCCTATATATTCACAAGTGAACATTATAAATCTTAATGATAAGCAATCATTCTATCGTGAATTATAATTCATAAGCGTACCAGTGCACATAACATCGATACACTGCTTAACAAAACTGTTCATTTGAACAATTTATGAAGTTCCATCATGTGCTGGCCTTTTGGCTGCTGTTGCATCATTGGTTAAGGGTGGTGCGGCTTGCCGCGTGATGCAGTGCCCCAATTACCAGTATACTGGTGCCCATTTTGCCGACTCAGGACGACAGGCTGAGTCAATCCCTTGGTGTTCAATCAGTGGCCAACGGGGCTCGCAACTCGGGGCCTAGGATCAAGCAACCACCCTAACTGCTAAGCCAACACCAGGCAATTTATGAAGTGCTCAAGGGATATACTTGTTTTCACCAATAACTGAAACGCTCCAACGCTTTGGTATACGAGACGAGGTATATCTTGCAGTAGGATAGGAGAGAAACCTGACCATACCTGCTCAACTTCAAATACGCACGACCCCGAAACTACTGCATTCATTTTGAAAATTTGCTGAGCACATTAGGGAGATGATGTACTTCTCAGCAATTGTAAGTTCAATAGGCCTCGAGCTTATAAGCAATGGTTCATGACCTTGAGATTTGTTCAGATGTGGGATCAAGGGTTTAGCTGATTTCAGCATCCCACTTTAGTTTCTTAATTTCTGTTTTTCAAAACCGTTGAAGATTATTTTGCAGAGGAATATTCAATTTGATACCCAAAATCATGTCGGTGACAATGTGCGCTTGAGATAAGGCCCTCAGAAGTTGCCGAGGTTGCCTAAAGCGCAAAACCTTATAACCCTGATTCAGGGAACCACTTCACCTCAGAAGCGCAATTTTCCGGTGTAACCCGCTCGTTGAACGGAACATGACTGCGAAATTTCCATAAAACATTATATGGCTGTCATGTTGAACTCCATATGAAAACCTTGAAAGGTTATTATTAAAAAAGAAACAAGAACCAGAAAAAGAGCAAGTCGGGGCGCAGGACTTATTTTGAGTGGTTTTTTATGTTTTTTTTGGTAAATCCAATATGGCTGCCAAAACGTGACCTATGACGTCATATGTGTGGACTGTCCTGTCATGGATAGCCAGTCATAACTGTAAAGTTTTTGCCTCGATCTTTTCAGCCATTTCAGAAGATTTTTGACAGGTTAAAAAAACAACAAACAAAAAAAACAATATGGCTGCCAAATCACATGACGATGATGCCATCAATTTTTATTTTTTTCTTTTGCGGACCAATTTATCCATAGATGACCCTCAATTCTTTATACTGATGATCGGATGTCACGTTCTACATATTGTAATTATGACGTCATAATGAGGCACCTATGACATCATTAAAAAATCTCACTTTTTCCGCATGAGAAGAGTACTTTCCATGTGCCAAGTTTCAATTTTTTCCTTCGTGTGGTTTCAGAGATGGGTCCAAAGTTTTTCCGTTTTTCCAACATGGCCGTCACACCATGTGACCTATGATGTCATAATCATTAAAGTCACTCGTATGGAGAAAATTTTCATCTCGATCCGACAAGCAGTTGCGGAGAAAAACACGTAAAGTTCTGTTCGGACAAAACAAAAACAAATAAACAAGAAAAGATGTCGTGCATGGCACAATATTGCAAAATCCATCCCCCTCTCCAAAGGCTTGCCACGATACATCAAATTGTCCATTTCATTAAGATTAAAATTGACAATCTTTAAAGCTCAGGTCAATCGGATGAAAATTGATTCTTTTTCAAGATGGTTTTGATGATTTAGGAGAAGTTTGACTTAAATTGACTTTTTACCTTAGAGAATATTTGCTTTCCCAATTCAGTCAGTGATGGACTATGAAAATCCTGTTCAACTTTCAAGTTAATAGGATAGAAATTGACGATTTTTCAGTTGAAATTGATGATTTTAGATGTTTGCCCTTGAGTAACTTTGACCTTTTAATCTCAAAATAGTTTGTTTCCTAATTCAGATACACTATGCAGTTGTTATTTAATTTTCAAGTCAATGGATGAAATAACGATTTTAGAAATTTGACTTTAAGATGTCCTTTGACCTAATCTCAAAATCAATAGGCTTCTCAGTTGAGACTACTTCTACAACTTGTAAAGTTTCATGACGATCGTTTAGAATTGTGACCTGTAGGCGATTGACAAACAAAAGAAGACGACGACGACGATGTTGTCGAAAAATCATCAATTTCATCTGATTGACCTGAGCTTTGATTTAGATTGTCAATTTTAATCTATGAAATAGACAGTTTGATGTATCCATGAGAACCTTTGGAGAGGGGCGCGATTTTGCAAGTATCGTGCTCTGCATGTACGTCGTCGTCTTGTTTGTTTGGTTATTTGTCGGTTTGTCTTTTTCTGTGCAGAATATCTCAAAAGTTGTGCATGCATTCGGATGAAATTTGTGCACCTAGGTTAGAGTGTGTGACAAGGAGAACTGATTAGATTTTGGTTGAAGATCCGGCTACTAGAATTTTAAAGTGATTCTTCACTATTCAGAATAGGCTAAAAACAATATATAGCAGGATATTTCAAAAATGTATTGGGCCCTATGTGTTCTCGTGGATCAGGCATTACGTGGCAGAGGTATGTGCTCTTCGAGTGCCATTCTAGTTGTTATTTATTATTTTTGTTTTTGAACTCTTTCTGCTCCCTGGCAGTCAAAATTGAAAATCTTCCAAAATGGAATCTTACTGTTTTAAGGACGTCATATAGGACACGAACAGGCATGAAGAAGTAATGTAACGTGTTAGGGTGTGTAATAGACACTGGTTAAGAACATGGATTTAATTTATTTATACACCTTTAAACCTATATTTATAAATTGAATTATATTCTTGAAGATGAGAACACAATTAACCTTCATAATACTTCCAAGAACCATGATATATATATATATATATATATATATTATATATATATATATATATATATATATATATATATTTATTGTCACACATACATACAGATAACAGAGTGCATGCATGTATATTCAGGTCACCAATATGTCTGTATGTTGCTGATTGACGCTGCGTTCAGTGGTGATCAATAAAGCCTCCATCTTCAAAATTGCGACGTCATCTTTATCACAGTGTATCAGACTTCTTTGTAGCGCGTATACTTTCTGGATTAAAAAAAAAAAAACTATCTTTGAAATCATTTTATTATTATTATTAATGTGAGGTACAGGAGGTCCTTTACTTGGTGTTTGTGGCTTCCCCTTGGTGAATTCGCTGAAATTATTGAGGCAAGGTTTGTATTGCTGTCAATCACCTTGAATAATCGTGTTTGGCGAGCTATTTTCCACATTAATTTACATAATTAACATGAGCGTTAACACAATAACCTCCTTAAACCATCCAACATCGTTGCAGTGCATATAGATTGTGTACATCCCTTTTCAAAATTTCACTTTTTGTTGCCTATTGCCTGGAATTAAATTGCATTAAATCAGACTTTTTCCACCTTTATTTACAGATCGCACCCCATAACTTCCAAGTGAAAACAACATTCTACAAATTTCAGAAATTAATAAAAATACAAATCGAGAATATCTTGATTGCAACATGACTTCAGAATGTCCTGAGTTTTTTTTTTTTTTTTTTGTATCCTCAAACAGATCCAAGGTGGGCTTTTTTGAGTAATGGCTTCCTCCTTGCCACACCACCATACAGGCCAACGTGTGGAGTGCTTTGGATATTGTTTGTCACATGCCACAGTGACCAGTCTTTGCCATAAAGGCATGTAGCTCTTTCAACAGTTGCCATTGGCCTCTTGGTGGCCTCTCTGATCAGTTCCTCTTGCTTGTCATTCCAGTTTGGAAAGATGCCTGATCTAGGCAGGATTTTGGTGGTACGCATTCCATTTCTTAATGATTGTCTTGACTGTGCTCCAAGGGAATATTCAAGGCCTTTGAAATATATTTATACCTCTCCCCTGATCTGTGCCTTTCCACAACTTTATCCCAGAGGCCTTTTGAAACTCCTTGGTGCTCATGGTCGAGTCTTGATGTGAAATGCACTCCCCAGCAGAGGAAACCTACAGGAACAGCTGATTTTATTCTGAAATAATCAGAATCACTGCAATGTAACACAGGGTGTGAGGCCAAATTACTTGTGTGTGGGATCTTGAAGGTGATTGGTTACACCTGAGCTAATTTACAATTTCTATTATCAAGGGGTGGATTACTTTCAACAAGATATTCTAATTTTGTATTTTTAATTAATTTTCTGAATTTGTAGAATTTGTTTTTCACTTGAAAGTTGTGGGTTTAATGATCTGTAAATAAAGGTGGAAAAAAGTCTGATTTAATGTAATTTAATTGCAGGGCTATAAGGCAACAAAAAGGTGAAAAATTTTTAAAGTGGGGTGTGCGACTTTCTATAGGCACTGTCTCCATAACTCATCTTTGTCGTGCATCGTATTATTGGATCAAGTTTATCATTCTTATTATAAAAGGTAAGTTTCATGATTTTAATTGTCAGGAAAAATAATAAAACTTTTTTATGTTCTTAATACAGGAAAATAACCCTGTGTTAGCATAACTATTGAGGGCTGGCGCTTAAGATGTTCGGGTCTGATTTTGAGCCTTGTCGCATTAATAACAACCAGGTGGCTAATATGAGCCTGTCATCCTTCAGCGTCAGCAAATGAGTCTCAGTTTTACTGCAAACAAGGGGTACTGCATCAGTGGCTTAGCCATGCTCCTGCTCCCAGCAATGGTGCAAGCAGCAGTCAACACAGTTGGCATCAAAAACAGGAAAATGATGTTTACTTCATGTTCTTAATAGTTTTATTCATGAAAATAAATGGCACAAAACACTGCACAAACATGTTAATTAAGGGTAGAGTTTGGACGATTTTTAGAGTTTAAGTCTTTAACCTCATTTTCCCCATTACCCCCTAAGCTTGTGCATCGTGGATTTGTGGTTCACAGGGATTTTCAGAACATAACCCTTGCAAATTGCAAGGCATCCTGTATACAGACCTAGTGGACATAAAAAAATGGATCACCTGGGTTAATGAGGGGACACCAAGCAACAGCTTCCAAACAAGGTGCCCATGTGTTAATTAAGCAAATAACATCTCAGTATGCTTAGGGTGATGTATAGAAATTGCTGCACAGGCCTGGTTGCCTATAATTCTGGCTAGCATTGCTGCTAAGAGGAGACCCCCCCCCTCCCTCCTCCAATGTCTCAGCCACAGAGAATGTGTGGTCGCCCAATGGTTTGATGAGCCTGACACTAGAGTTAACCATATGTCACGGCTTCTCAGTCACCAGAATCTGAACCCAATCGAGCATTTTATGGGATATTTTGGAATGATGCCAGAGACAGCATTTTCCACCTCCATCAAACAGGTGTGAGTTGAGAGACTTTCTCGTGGAAAATGGTGCCCCATCTCTGATGCTGGAGGACTCGATGCCACGGCGCATATAGGCGTACTGGCCGCACGTGGTGGCCAACGCCCTATTAAGTGACTTTACATTGATGTTCCATTATTTGTCCACTGCCTGTACTTTGAACACTGCTGTGAGTATCATGTTCTATCAACTCTTGGTTGTCGAACTCGTATTAGGATTGCTGTATAATGTTGGATTATTACGACTGTGTTTTTCACAGATAAACCTTCAGTGGTTTAGCTCCTCCAAGCTTCGATTCGAGTGTGATGATCGATCTGGAAGGTGATTGTCTTTCTCTTCATCCTCTCTTCAAATGCATTTCATGCTTTTCAAAATATGTAACCTGAATTTTCCTGACACGAAGGACTCCCTTTCATTTGGTTTTCATGTTCACTCTTGATGGCAATCATTCTCGGCTTTGTTGCTCTCCACACAGTTAACAAAATGAGAACTTAATCTTCCTTTTATTTTATGGCTTCGCCAACGAAGTCGCCGGAGGCCTTATGTATTCGTGTTGTCCATCCGTCCGTCCGTGGTAGGGTTTCCATTACTGGCGATAACTTAAGAACGGGCTGAAGGGATCTAAGTCTAACTTGGTACAAGTATGTATGATGATGCAAGGATTAACTTTTTTTTTTGGATCCATTGTGTTGGCTCATATAAGAGCAAAGGTCAAAAGTCAAAGAGTAGAGGTCCCATCAGGTAAAATTGGTTACCATGCTAACTTGTGCACCAGTGATGGGATTTTTGACCAAACTTGGTATAAGTGTGTTTTGATGCAAAGATGAACCAATTAGATTTTGGTGTCAAATGTCAGGTACAAAGTGTAAGCCAACGCTTCTCCATGATAGAATCACATGATGGACTTTCTTCCTGTGAAACTAGCAGTTTAAGGTGGAATTGACCGCTCCCTTTCTCATCCCTCACCCCTTCCCCTTTCTCATCCTCACCCTTCCCCTTTCTCATCCTCACCCTTCCCCTTTCTTTCGCCCCCTTCCCCTTTCTCTCGCCCATTCCCCTTTCTCTCGCCCTTCCCCTTCTTCTCGCCCCTTCCCTTTCTTCTCGCCCTTCCTTCTCCGCCCCTTCCCCTTTCTCTCGCCCCTTCCCCTTCTCTCGCCCTTCCCCTTTCTCTCGCCCTTCCCTTTCTCTCGCCCCTTCCCTTTTCTCTCGCCCCTTCCCTTCTCTCGCCTTCCCCTTTCTCTCGCCCCCTCTCCCCTTTCTCTCGCCCCTTCCCTTTCTCTCGCCCCTTCCCCTTTCTCTCGCCCCTTCCCCTTTCTCTCGCCCCTTCCCCTTTCTCTCGCCCCTTCCCCTTTCTCTCGCCCCTCTCCCCTTTTCTCTCGCCCTTCCCCTTTTCTCCCCTCCCTTCTCCCGCCCCTTCCTTTCTCTCGCCCTTCCCTTTCTCTCCTCCCCTCCCTTTTCCTACCCCCATCTCTCTCTCTCTCTCCTCTCTCTCCTCTCTCTCTCTCTCTCTCTCTCTCTCTCTCTCTCTCTCTCTCCCCTCCGCCCCTTCTCTCTCTCTTCCTCTCCCCCCTCTCCTCTCTCTCTCTCTCTCTCTCTTCTCCCCACCCACCCTCCCCCTATCTCTCTCTCTCTCTCTCTCTCTCTCTCTCTCTCTTCTCTCTCTCTCTCTCTCTCTCTCTCTCTCTCTCTCTGCATTATTCCATCTCCTTCCTTTAACTTATTTATTTTGCCTGTGCTCTCTCCTTATTCCTATACTTTGCCCTGTGCTGCTGTTTTCCAGAAACGCCAGGTCACTTCCACCAATGAAGACCCGACGGTAAGATTCTGTCTCTGAAATGTGAATTGTAGCGGCATCAACATATGTAGTTTAATTGAAGTGAAAGGAACTGGATTATACAAAAACATATTTGAAAGAAAAAGTTAATGCTCTTGTGTATGCCCAAGAAAAATGATGTTAGAATCTGCCAACTAATGAAGAAGCTGCAATGCATTGGTGTGTGGTGTGTGTGTGTGTGTGTGTGTGTGTGTACAAACTAAGTCACCTGATGAAGTTCAGGTTACTTAGACGTTAGTAAACCATCAAGAAGATGAATGGAGCTGCAGAGCAAAAAAATTACTCTTAGATTGCACCATGGTAATGATGGACCAAATGGCCTCATTTCCTTGTTTGATTGAGGTGTATTTCTCTTCAGTCTCGTGTTGTTTGTTTTTACATGATTTTCAAACATACAAACACGCATGCATACCGAGAATTGCCTTGCAGGGATTGGTGGGAGAAGGGGGATTTTATTTTTTTTTTGTCACCTTGACCTGACCCTGGTACCCTCAGCACGTTTGTTATAATTTGGGTGAGACTGGCTCAGCTGGTTATTTTTCAATGATTTTTCAGATGCGCACACCACACATCCAGAGAATTTCGTTGCAGTCAGGAGGGGGGTGGAGAGGACGCCCATCATGACCTGACAATGGGTACCTACAGCACGTATGAAAAGTTTGGGGAAGATTGGTCAACGGGTGTAGAATTGTACAGAAATCAAAGATGGTCTGTAGGTGCGGTGAATTCCTGACTCACGGCCAGGGTTTGGTGGTGCGCACGATAGGGGTTCACGGTCGCTGCGTTTTCCTGCCGAAGCTTGTGTCGATGGCCTGTCAGCACACTTAGGATAACATTTAGGACAGATTATGAAGGTGGGTACATATAAAAGGGTATGAATGGAAAGTGATTTTGGGAAGGGAAGGTTGGGAAGGAAGGTTGACACATCTGGGAAGGTTGACAACAGCTTGTCCACATAAAGTGATGCATATTCTCATTCACAATTAAATTATGTCTCGCTTGTTCTCAAACATGCAATGTGGGAAATAAATATCACTATATGATGCAAAATTACCCTTTAGAAGGCATTCCCACAACAATATACAGCGCCTTCAGAAAGTATTCACACCCCTCAACTTTTGTCACATTTTGCTGTGTTTCAACCTGAATTTAAAATGGATTTAATTACCAAAATTTTTTGTCACCAATCGACACAAAGTACCCCATAATGACAAAGTGAAAACAAGTTTTTCAAAATTTTTACAAATTGGTTAAAAATGAAAAGCTGAAATGTCGCATCAATAAGTATTCAACCCCTTTGCTATGATGCTCCAAATTGAGCTCAGGTGTATCCAATTTCCTTTGATCATCCTTGAGATGTCTCCACACCTTGATTGGAGTCTACCTGTAGTCAACGCAATTGATTGGACATGATTTAGAAAGAAACACACCTTTCTATACAAGGTCCCACAGTTGACAGTGCATGTCAGAGCAGAAACTCTACCATGAAGTCCAACGAACTGTCTGTAGAACTCCAAGATAGAATTGTGAGCAGGAATAGATCTGGAAGGGTATAAAACAATTTCTAGAGTGTTGAAAGTTCCCAAAAGCACAGTGAACTCCATCATTAGGAAATGGAAATAATATGGAGCTACCCAGATTCTTCCTTGAGCTGGCCGTCCGACCAAACTGAGCATCTGGGAAAGAAGGACCTTTGTCAGGGAAGTGACCAAGAACCCAATGACCACTCTGACAGAACAACAGAGTTCCTTGGCTGAGATGGGAGAACCTGCCGGAAGGACAATAGTCTCTGCAACATTTCACAAATCTAGTCTTTATTGGAGAGTGGTCAGATGGAAGCCGCTCCTAACAAACAGGCACATTACAGGTCGCCTGGAGTTTGCAAAAAGTCACGTGAAAGATTCTGAGAGCTTGAGGCAAAACATTCTGTGGTCTGCTGAGATGAAAATTGAACTATTTGGCCTGAATGCAAAGTACCATGTCTGGCGGAAACCGAGCACAGCTCATGACCCATCTAACACCATCTGTACCGTGAAGCATGGTGGTGACAGCATCATGCTATGGAGATGCTTTTCAACATCGGGGACTGGGAAACTTGTAAGAATAGAGGGAACAATGAATGGAGCCAAATACAGGCAAAACCTTGAGGAGAACCTGCTTCAGATGCAAAAGACCTTCGACTGCGGTGAAGATATACATTCCAACAGGACAATGATCCCAAGCATACAGCCAAAGCAACACTGGAATGGCTTCAGAACAAGAACGTGAAAGTCCTTGAGTGGCCCAGTTAAAGCCCAGATCTGAATCCCATTGAGAATCTGTCAAGACTTGAGGATTGTTGTTCACCGACGCTCCCCATCCAACTTGACGGAGCTTGAGCAAATCTGCAAGGAAGAATGGGAGAAACTCCCCAAATTCAAATGTGCAAAGCTGATACAGACATACCCAAGAAGACTCGAAGCTGTAATCGCTGCCAAAGGAGCTTCTCCAAAGTATTGACTCAGGGGGTTGAATACTTATTGATCCAAGACATTTCAGCTTTTCATATTTGATTAATGTGGAAAAAATTCTAAAAACATGTTTTCACTTTGTCATTTTGGGGTATTTTGTATCGATCAGTGACAAAAAATTTAAATTTAATCCATTTTAAAATTAGGCTGGAACACAAAATGTGACAACAGTCGAGGGGTGTGAATACTTTCTGAAAGCACTGTATTGTCATGGTTGTGAAAGGACACCGAGAAGTTGCCTTTCCCAAACCTAGTTCCCAAACCTCGTTCCCAAACCTAGTTCCCCAACCTAGTATTTAAACCTCATTCCCCAATTCTCCATTCTCCAACTCCGTATTCAAAACCTCATTCCCAAACCTCCAGGCTCCAACTCGGCGTTCAAACCTCATTCCCAAACCTTCGCGTCTCCAACTCGGTATTCAAACCTCATTCCCAAACCTCCATTCTCCAACTCCGTATTCAAACCTCATTCCCAAACCTCATTCTCCAACTCAATTCAAACCTCATTCCATCATCCACCCCATTCCAACCCCATTCCAACCCCATTCCCAAACCCCCATTCCCAAACCCCCATCCCAACCCCCTTCCCAACCCCCATTCCCAACCCCCCATTCCCAAACCTCCATTCCAAACTTTTCTGACACCCATACTTGAGCTCCATTCTCGTGCTTCATTTCTAAACCACATTCTCAAACTACATTTCAAACCACTCAGCCTCACCAATATTTTGAGCAAATAATCACCATTCTGGCATTGCAATTGACATATCCTTCACTGTTCTGGCATTCCAGTCATCGCAGATCAAGCGAAGCGTTCCCGAAGTGCCCCGCCTCCACGCTCAACACAGCCAATCAGCATTGGTTGCTGAAAGTGGACATCATTGGAGACAGTCCAGGGAGAATGAAAACCCATGTTGGAGTAGTTTGTGAAGCATTAATGTGCAGTTTGAGCACAGTATAGTCTAGGAGAAGAGAGAAGTCCAAGTGCGGCGCAAAGCGGGACGGCGCTGAGTTCCGAGTCCAGATCCTGAGGGAGGGAGACCTGGCCTTGTTGACTGGGCTTCTGGAGTGCCATGTGGAACAAGAAGGTGCCTACCGGAACGCGAAGGTGCCAAGTAAGGTGCTTCCCAAAGTGCCAAGTGGGATGGGTGCTGACGAAGCCGTGGTAGAACTGACTCCGTGACACACACACACACACACACACACACACACACACATACACTATACCCTTACATCTTCCAATACATATGCCTCATTGACTCGCACTATTGTGGAGCATCAACTTGAGTCCCAACAACAGCTCTCTTCAGAGGTTGCACGACACAATATAGCGTGACAGCGCACCTTCCACCTGCATCTCTCACTCACCTGCATCTACACCTTGTTGGGACCCACATGGGCAAGCCTGCTCATGTAAGGGTGAGAAAGGGGGTCGCCAACACCTCCTGACGTCCTCTCTCTTCTTTCCCCTGTTCTATCTAATTTCCTCAGATGTATGAGGCACTAAGGTCTTTATAGTGATAGCTGACGTCTCGCTTATGGTTCTACTTGGCCTTATGTAATTAATAGATAAAGGTGGGGCATCGAAAGTACGGTTCTCCATCTGGGATAAATAAATCACTGGTGAGGTCATGCGAGATTTGAGTGTGGGGACCCCGCCAGATTTAGTCACCTCAGACTGTGTCCGTGGTTGCTTGGAAACTCGTTGGGTCGTGAAGTTATCCCTGCATCTTCGGCTTCAGGGTCAAAGGTCGGGGAGTGGTTCTGAGAGACCACTCGTGACCCGCCGGCATACCTGTAACTATTTATATATAATAATCTATATTTGTTCTCCCCCTCCCCCCCCATTTTTCTTTTTGCATTTATTTATACCTTTGCTTTTGGTGTGTCTTTTATTCCTCTTCCCCCCCCCCCAATTCCATTTGTTCCTCCCATATTGTTCTCACACATCCTGTATTTATAAACCTATTCCATCCACCCTGCTATTTATTGGTGTTTCCTTTCCTGTGCCTCCTCTCTCTCAGAGAATGCAGGTGTTCAAAGCTCTCAAGCCAAACACCAAAAATCAACCCCCAGCTTCCCTCCACAACTGCAAGGTGAGCAGTGTGTTCGTGCTTGATGAAGGCCCGAAGGGATGTGCGCTTCTTCTATAAACAGTACAGATTCTGGTTCGCCCAATAATTTTGCACTCTGCCAAAGAATTCCCCTTTCCTGCTGAACTGTACCATCTTGTTTCCTCACAAAAAACATTCTGTTCGCATTCCTCCCTAAAGTGGAACACCTTTGTATCAAGCCAGGTGGTTACTTTGAAATGGGAAATTGCATTTTCCAAGCAACCTGCAAAACCTTTTCTTATTTGATAATCACACCTGTTTAAATTGGTTCCAAAATCCTTTGGGATGTTATGCAGTGGTATATTTTAAGAAACAGCATCAGCATGATTCACATGGGCAGTTTACAGTCTGTGGAATAAGGAAGTAATGTTATCGCTGTGCTGTTGGGAGACCATTTTTGTGTTGTCTCTGGTCAGGGATTGTGTCTGTACATATCTCAGGCATTTGACACAGTCTGGCACCCTTCTCTGCATGGCCAAGCTTTCTGCCTGTCGAATAGATGGCCATCTACATTATTGGCTTCCTCCACTCGTGCCGTCGACCTGTAACTCTCAACAGAATCCTCTGATCCACTTTCCTTGAAGAGGCTGGATCGCCTCCAAAGCTGTGTCTCGGACCTGCAATGCTCTATAAACCCTCTTTTCCTATTCACAGACAACTACACATTATACTGTACAATTCCACAACCCAGCAACAGGCTGGCAGCACCTGTTTCCTTCTCTTTCGTCCGAGAAGGGATCATGATAATGATCTCGTCTATTTCCACAATCGATCATTGTCGAAAGTTTAGTCTCTCGCATCTGGGCCTCCTCACCATCAGCTACAACCTCTCCTGGGAAGACCATATATCAAAGCTGACTGCTAAAACCAGCTGCACAGCATGAGTCCTCCATCATTCCAAGTCTCTTTTTTTTTTAATCTGAATGTCTTGCACCTTAGCTTTGAACATATAGTTCAATGGTGTACTGCTCTCCTCAATGGGCTGGTTGTCCTGTTTTCACACCTTTCTTTTCTGGATGCTTTGGAGTCCAAACCTCTCCACATCATTGTCATCTTTCACAAACAAGTCGAAACTCAGGGCCTGCTGCTTTCTAGTTGCAGACACGGTCTCTCTTCTTCTCCCCCTCTTCACCTCTTTCTCCTTCCGCTCTTTCATTCCCAGGACCCTCAAGATTGCACACGATCTTCCAGCAACCTTATCCCTGTTGCACTCCCAAAATATGGGCTGGCTTGCCCTTCTCTAATGTTCTCTTCCTCTCTTTTCTAACCTTATTCCTCAGTCTCTTCAATCGCTCTTTTCCTCCCACACCCCAACACCTCCTAGGGCTTCAGCTCAATAGTGCAACACGAGTCTATACTTCTATGTCACAGTTTTGGAGTTTGTGAAAATTTCATAGAGATCTTTGCCAATAAATTTTTTTTGGGCTAATTTTAATGTTGACTTCACTGAAAGTTAACTTGCCATTTTTTTCCTGGAGTCATCTTGAGGTATTTTTAGCCATGGTTAAAAAAAAGCCCCAAGTCAGCATAAATGTCTACAATTTGATGTAAATTTGATACTGCTGTAACTCCAAAATTGTGACGTAGCAGTGTGGACTGTTAGTCAACACTGCTTGCATTTAAAAGTAATGTTCTTGTTATATCACATTTTATATTAAATGAGTTGCTCATGGTCGTTCTCGACTCCTATACAAGGGGTCAAGGGTTCAAAACCAGCAGTATGTGAAAGGTGTTTTGTCAACGACATATAGTTTGGCAAACCAGTGAGATTGAGTTTTATTGACAAAAAAACAAAACAAATTGAACATTCCAATTCTTTAATGAACAAAGAACGCAAACAATAGTCATATACAATGTGGTTATTGATTTACAGAATATCATCATCATCAGATTTAGAATAGTCACCACCTCCGAGTTAAACATGTTTTAAAGTTTTCTGAATCACATCTGCAAAGTTCTGTGCAAGACACATCACTTACCCTACATGAGCAGTGCTCACTGTACTGGCTCCTCACACATCCACATCTTACGAACTAGAACAGAATCAGGAGTAATAAGAACATAATCGGGTAAGTATTGGCATGAGTTCTCTTGAAGAGTTCTTTGACCCCCCAAGATCTGATGGTGAGTGTGTTTCTGGGTGCAGAACGAGTGCTTGTCTCCAAATGCTACATGAAAGTGGGCCACGTGTATGTTCACGGATGGCTCCTTCGGTTGGAGGTAATTTTTCTGTGCCCTGCTGTGTGTTGAGCCTGCGGAAGTCATGTCAATGGGGTGTGGAGGTGCTTCGTTGAAAGATGTGTTTATCGGGCTCAGTAAATCGCAGACAAACTCTTCACAACCCATCAGGAGAAGTTTCTTTCCCAGACCCAAGTCCACAAAGTGCACTGATCACATCGTCGCTGCATTTCATAAAGGCATTCCACCAAGCAGTCTTTCTCTTGCCAAATATGCATCCAGTTGTGTCGCAACCACTTATTGCATGGAAACTCACAAGAGCTTGGGCACGATTCTCACCAAGTGCATGAGATGTGCGTTGTAAAGAGATGGGCCGACCATTTACTCCAGTACCCATAATGGCAACGGTGTTGGCATTGCTGAGAGTGCTTGGCCCAACACATCTGTGTCTGGAAAATAAATGTGAACACTCTTTCCAGTTTTGTGCAGTTCTGAAGCATACAGTATTAGTGGTGTATCTGCTTCTTCTTGTGTGCTTTCCACACTGATTATATATATTTTTTGTGACTGATTTGGCAACACACCCATGAAATGAATGGTTGTGACTGCACAGTTGCACTTCTCGATCACCTGCCGGGCCAAGTAGAGTGTCAGAAGGTCTTTCTGTCTTGGTGCTGTTCAGAAATTTATTAAAATCTCTGATACGTGTGGTGTTGTCAATTTTGTACTGTGGCGCTGAGTACGTGCTAATATTCCTCTGGTACGACGTTGTCTTGTTCGCTCTTTAAGTGATTTCATGTTGTAGTTATCAAACACTACATATGAATTGGCGTACTGTTGGCTTGTGCTGTCTTATGCTGTCTTTGGCGTGAGCAAAATGATGAGCCATATCACTGCAGTTTTTAAAATATTGTCCTTTAACACAGCCATCTCATGAAGGACAGCCATTGCATCAAAGAGAATTCATGGATCACCAGTGACGACAATCGGTGGAAACGGCATCATCTGTTTCCTCTTCTGTTTCTACCTGTTCTTCCAGCAGATGAAGTTGTGCTTTGTCAATACACGGATGGAGTCATCCATCCATTGACATCAACATACGGTTAATGGGAGAGAATTCGTATTCTCCGATCACTTCTTTCAGATTGATGTCTCTGGATGATGAATTATTACAAGCAAACACGCCATTAATGAGCTTGATACCTTGATCACAACTTGCTCCGCTCCTTCTTTTCTTTTCATGACTTTGTTGTTTTCATTCCATCCAAGAACTTTCAACTTGGTCATTTTGTCCCACAGGTTTTGCTCACCACAGAGTCTCTGTTCCACAAAATCCTTGCAGGCAGATTCACCTTGATTTTGCAGTGTTGAGTATATTCTCAAGCACATCTTTTGGTATGATTACTTTCTTTGTGAGATGTACTAACATCATCTCTGTGCCATCGCCCACCTCTCCAACCTCAAATGGATTGGATTTTGACAGGTCGTCCTCCAGCTTTTGTACTTGTTGGTCCTGTTGTGCACATTTTCCACCAGATTGATCATGGTGCTGATTTCTAGAAGAGTGTTCCAAGCCAAGGATATGTTCTGTGTCCGCAGACAATCGTGTTCATCTCAGTACTCCAGAGTTATCTCAGTAGGGCCTCTGGATTACTGGTTGTATAACAAATTCCTCAATCGCCTTCATGAGCCACCTTATTAATCTGCTCCGAAGCATGATCAGCACCGAGAGCTGTGAATGCTGTGGCATTTGTTTGGACTGTAAATCCTCCACTTTCAAACACCTGCAAAATGATTGGATGAGTTTGCTGCAAGCTATACATACATGCAATATATTCTGAGATTGTGTCATCATCTGCTTCCCAACTGTTAAACATAAAATCTCTTTTTTAATGATGTTTTGTGTAAAAATTCTATCTCGGGTGGGTACCAATAGTTCAGTGGAATTCACCATTTGCGAGGGAGCAGGCTGGCCATGGCCAGGTGATAGGTTTCTCCAGAGTGGCAGGCGTAAGGGATTTTTGCTTGAATTGGCATACCTGTACTGACAAACCACTCACGTTTGTTCTGTGTCCACATGTCATTTTAGGTTTTTCCAGAAATGTGTTCATGTCTCCACCTGGAAACTCTGACAGTGATAACGGTAAGACTTTTTTTTATTTTCTATTTTTTTTCCAATTGAGGGACCTACCACAAGTGGTGGTGTTTTGTTCTTGTTATTACCCTGCGCACACCAAGCGAAAGGCGAGGTTAAGCAATAGCTTCACTTCTGTCTGCCTGCCTACTTTCATTCACAAACGTCAGTTTTATGGTCAAGGAACAACTTGAGTTAAATTGAATTATATTTTGAACAAAAACCGGAAAACAAACCTCTAGTTTAGCAGTACTTTGGCTCTGAATTTATCCAGATCGCACATGTTCAGAGAGAAGTGGGATACTTTTTGTGGTCTATCTGCCTGTCTGGTAGTGATGCCTTTTTACAAACTCCAGGTGTGCGGTCATTTGCCTTTTTCTCAGGAGTGGCTTCCGTCTGGCCACTCTCCCATAAAGTCTCGATTTGTGAAGTGTTGCAGAGATTGTTGTCCTTCTGGCAGGTTCTCCCATCTCAGCCAAGGATCTCTGTAGTTCTATCAGAGTGGTCATTGGGTTCTTGGTCACCTTCCTGACCAAGGTCCTTCTTTCCCGGTTGCTCAGTTTGGTCGGACGGCCATTTCCAGGAAGAGTCTGGGGAGTTCCATACTCTTTCCATTTCCTAATGATGGAGCTCACTGTGCTTTTGGAAATGTTCAACACTCTAGATATTGTTTTGTACCCATCCAGATCTATGCCTCCTCACAATTCTATCTCTGAGTTCTACAGACAGTTCCTTGGACTTAACGGTCGAGTTTCTGTTCTGACATGCACTGTAAACTGTGGGTCCTTGTATCAAAAGGTGTTTTTTCTAAATCATGTCCAATCAATTGAATTGGCCACAGGTGGACTGCAATCAAATTGTCGAGACATTTCAATGATGATCAAAGGAAATTGGACACACCTGCGCTCAATTTGGAGTGTCATAGCAAAGGGCTTGAATACTTATTGATGCAAGACATATCAGATTTTCATTTTTCATTAGTTTTTAAACATTTCTGAAAAACAAATTCCATTTTGACATTTTGGGGGAATGAGTGTAGATCGGTGACAAAAAAAAAAAATCTCAGTTTTATCCATTTTAAATTCAGGCTTAAACACAACAAAATGTGAAAAAGTCAAGGATTGTGTGAATACTTTCTGAAGGCTTTGGTTTACTTTGTCTTTCTGTCTGTCTTCAAACATCATTTTATGATCGAGGATCAACTTAATTTCAATTGAATGTTATATTTTGAACGTGAATCGGAACATCAATCGGAAAACAAACCTGTAGTCGAGCAATACTTTGACTGAATTTTCCAAATTGTATGGAATCTTGTCTCTCTTGTGCATGATTGCAGAGAGGAGTAAGGTAAATGTTTTTAGTCTGTCTTTCTTGTCTGGCAGTCAAACAAAATTGAAAATAATTCCAAACGGGAAACGTAATGTTTTTGAGGACGTCATAAAGGACACGAACAACAGGCATGAAGAACAAATGTAACGTGCTCAATAAGGTGGTGTAAAAGACACGACATCAACGGCGGGAAACTTCTGACTTTTTTTATCTACGACCTTCAAAATATTAATTTTATTTCCATTTAATTTTATACTTTAACACTGTAGAGCACAAATCACCTTATTGGCACTTTCAAAAACCTGTTTATCAATACTTGAACAAACTATGATGTCATTTTGTCATCTCGACCATTTAAATTTGCTGCTCGCAGACCCTTCCCACGTCCTTTTATATTGTTTCAAGACTGCATGGGGGTAATGTGCACTGAACGCTCTCGTTGGTTATAGCGTCGCTTTCACTCTTTATCTGATTGACTGATAACATTACATTGGATAGCAATGCTTCCAGCTTCCATCCCTGACCTACAGAATGGATAATTAACCTCCGCCATCGAAGCATGGACTGAGTTACTGTTTTCCACCCTGTTTGTTTGTTTGTGAACAGTATTACGGAAAAACTCCTCGACGGATTTCGACAAAACGTGGTGGGGGGACTAGGTATGGTCCAAGGATCATGCCATTAGATTTTGGACTTGGTCCAAAGTCCAATATGGCCGCTATGGTGGCCATTTTGAAAAAATATTTGAATTTTTTGTTTTACATTTCTACATGTTTTAAGTGATTTCCAACCCCCCCCCCCAAAAAAAATTTGTTAGAGAAAAAAAAAAAAATTTGCAACTTCTTTTTCAAAAAAATTTCGATTTTTTTTTTTTGCATTTCTACATGTTACAAGTGATTTCCAACAAAAAAACATGCCAAAATTATAATTGCTGCTGATTTTGGAACTTCAGGTGGATATACTCACGTAAAATCAATTTCTGTCTCAAGGAATCTCAAGGAAACAGTTATGACGAATGAATTGAGTATCTAAAGTAAAAGTAAAGGGAAAGTTGCAAACTATAACTCTGTGAGCACTGTTGACGTCAAATTGAATGAATAGGATATCAGGTTCACTTGAGTGACCTAGCAGTATTGGCGGCGGAGGTTTTGCACTCTACCGAGTGCTCCCCCTCTAGTTGACAATGTGATTGTCACAAGATGATGTGAGTGAAAGACTCCTTTGTGGGGAAAATAGGAGCAAAAATGAGCATTCCTGCACCCCAGCCTTTTTTTTCTTTCTTCCCAAAGATGAAATGAAAACGTCTGCTTTCTCTCTTCGGCCATCGTCTCTACATCTTGGAAAAGGTTGCAGGATTTGTTATTTCGATGGTCAAGTTTTTCTTTTTTTTTAATTGTTTAAGTTTTAAAAATTAAATGGTTTTGTATTGCACTTTTTTTTCTGCAGAGTTGCAGCAAAAATCAATCTTACGTCCTGCTACGCTTCCACCCCCAACTCGCTCCCAGCCTCCCACAGGTGTGTGATTAGCATCATATGACAACTTTATTAAAGGGTGTATAAATTGGGATATTACTGGAAGAAGATGGAGGAAACTAGGTGAACAGATGTGAAAAGCTTGAAGGGGCTGTTCATTGTCTTCAGTGAATAAAGTAGGGCTGGTGAGGAGAGCTTTGGCAAAACAGTGAGGAATGTTGGGAATGGTATACATAAGTTCACATTTTGATAAGTGAAGACCTAATGAGTTTGACTATATACACACACTAATTTTGTACACTTAGTAAACGTGATATACAGTCACTAATTAATTTGGTATACGCTCACTTCTTTGATATACTCTCATGAAGTACATTTGATGTACACTCACTAAGTACGCATACGCCCACCGATCCGGTATGTACACTCGCCAGCCTGGTATACTAACATGATAGACTGTCATTGTTACCTCCATCAACGAAAGTGTGCAGAGTTTAAGTTTTCACCCTTTCTGATCGTGAACAAGATATCTCAAAAGGTTGTTGATGTATTCAGACATAACTTGGTGGACAGGTTGGTTGTGTAACAACAAAGAATCGATTCGATTTTTCTTGAAGCTCCAGATCCGGATCCGAGAGTTTTCAAAATTTTCTCAGTGATTCTTCCCCATTGAGAGATGGAATCAAAAACAATATAAAGCATGACGTTTCAAAAAGTTGTGGACGAGTTATTACAGCACGAGGTGGATGAGTTAGTTGGGTGACGAGAACAAACTGATTATATTTTGGTTCAGGTCCGAATTCAGATCCGGGCCCGTCTGTGGGGCACAAAACGTAAACTGTCCAGCCTGGCGGAGATGTGTGCTCTCATGAGTGCTGTTCCAGTTTAATTTGTTTTGATGTACTCTCCTTGTATAGCGTGCGCTCACGACACGCTCATTAGACATGCACTCACTCACTCATTTGATATATACACATTCTCAATGCATTTTGTGTTCCCTTTTTTTGTTTCTGTACCATTCACAAGCTGATCTACCTGAAGGTTCTGCGAGTGAAGTGGGATCAAAGGCCTTGAACTTATCTTCTGAAATGAAGGTCACAAAAACAGAGTTGAGAAGTGCTGCTGATGTGCGATTGGGATCGGAATTTGTTTTTGGTCAAAATTTGGAGCAGAGAGTGAAGGTGAGATGATTGCTAATCTGGTAAGAATGTTGTGCACGTTATGAAGAGGTAAAGGTTGAGAGAGAGGTTACACCTTTGTTTCCTGTTTGACTTTTTCTTTCGCTCACTGTTTACTTTCCATTGTTCTTTCTCTCTAATTCCTTCAAGTACCTCCTCCTTCCTTTTCTACAACCTCAGTATTAATTTTCCACTCTTTTCTACACAGCTTTCTTCATGTGTAGATAATGGTGGAAATGGGGAAGAAACGGGAAAAGCCTCTGACCTTTCAACAGCTCCAATGCCACAACTATTTCTACAGCATGTTCCGAGGTATTTTGATTCATCCTGCCAAATGTACATGACAAAGATAAACTATTTGTTATGCTTCTACACCATACCCTACCATTATCTCTGCAACCTTTTTTTTTTTCCTATTGATTCCACCACCATAACTATTCCACACCTGAATACCCCCTCTCTCTCTCTATTTATGCAGGCCTCCATTGTCACAGAGAGCTGAGGAAAAAGATGACAACAAAGAGAAAGAGGCGGCAGGCACTGTTTCTCCATCTCCGTCTTCTTCTCCTTCTCCACCTTCACCCTCAGGATTCGTGTTTGGAGAGGATATGGATAAGAGAGTTGTGGTCAGCCGAAAACCAAAATGATTTTTGATCATCTCTAATCACTATAAAATACCATATCTAATTGTACCTAATGGGCTGGCAGGATGCCCTGCAGGTACATACACTCACCTCTTAGCTGTCTCACCTGGATAACCTGTGATGATGTGAATGGCTTTGTTTTGTGTGGTCTGTTGGATGTTGAGATGTGTAATTTGATAGGCTTGAGGCCCACGATGAGCTGGTGGAGTCAATGACTGATGTACTGTATTGTTTGCACGAGTATATCGGTAATGTTGTTTTTGTGGTGCCTGTGGAGTGCCCTGTGTTCAGCCTGGGTGTGCATGTTTTTACCCTCGCCAGAGAAGAGGGTATTTATTGCATTAGGGTCCGTCTATCTGTCTTTGTTTGTTTGTCTGCACAGAACGTGAGTATTGTTTTTCTCTGCAACCGCTTGTTGGATTAGCATGAAATTTTCAACATAGGAGTGACTACTAATGTAGAATGTTTTAATGATAATTATGACGTCATAGGGCATGTGGTGTGGCAGCCATAAAAAAGGAAAACGTTTGTACTTCTGTATCTCTGAAACCGCACCAAGGAAAAAATTGAAACTTGGCGCATGGCAAGTACTCCACATGGGGAATATGTGATTATTGTATGATGTCACATGTGCCTTTGTTATGTCATAATTGCATACGTAGAATACTACATCCGATCAGTTTGAAAAATTTTGAGGGTCGCCTCGGGATAAATTGGTCGAAAGAAAAAAAAATTGATGATGTCCTCGGTCATGTGGTTTGCACATAATATAATATATATATACATACATATATATATACTGGGTCAATTTTCAAAAAATCTTAATCCCAAAGGCAAATGGTGTTAATTTATGGCATACAAGCTATTTAGGGGTATTGAGGGGTGCTGAACTCAAATCTGATGTATGCCCAGCTCAAAAATGTCCGATAATGCCTTAAAATTGAGAAATCAAAGATGGCCACCAACGACCGGCTGAAATGTATTTATGTTCATATCTTTTTGACTAAACAAGGTAGAAACTTGAATGAAATGTGCTTTTGTAGGTTTTCATATATGGGGAATCCAATGCCATATGCAGTTTTGATATAAAATGTGAAGAAACTGATTGAAGATGAATAATTCGTCGACCAGATAAGATCCACAAGCAGGTTGATCCTATGTGTCCAGGATAATTTACTCAGTTTGCAGTTTTTTCTCATTGCAGATATATCCAATATAATATAATACTAATAATATAATATATAATAATAATAATAATATGTGAGGGCTCACAACCCAACAGGCGGGCTCCCTGTGGACCGTCCAGGTCCTGGTTGCTAAGCCGTTACGTCGCGCGGTTACCAAGCCGCTACGTTGAGAAAACGTTTCAGGAGCAATTGTTATATTGGCCCGTGCTTTGGGGCTGTTTACTCGGTAAGTTGTAGTTATTATCGCTTATAATGGCCATACATATTTTGATTAGTGTCTATTGCTTTCGTAGCTTTGGTTTCTTTAGTGTTTTCACGTAGTTTTAGGGGTATTTTCCGTAGTTTTGTGTCGCATGTTCGCATGATTCGAGAACACGTGCTTTGAGATCATGCACTTACTTGGATTCCTTTTCTGTCCTTTTATAGTGATTACGTATTGCAGCCGTCAGGGTAAGCACTATGCTGACTATTATTCGTATTTTAGAGGTAGTTTTCGAGAGGTTATTTCATTTTGTAATTTTGTATTCATTATTTCTACATGAGCCTACATGGTTTTACGGACAAGCAGTTGTGCTGACATGATTAAGTAGTCTATCTGCCTTCTACTACTCAAGAATTAGTCAGTGTCTGCCTCAAACAAGTCCTGTAATTATCTAGGAACTGTGTATTAATATTGTTGCGAATTCGCGCCCGCCGGCGTGCGAACGGCCACGTGACTCGAATCGCGGCTGCCTCGCCCACCGGACGGACAATTCTGTCGTGACCCTCTCGGACTAACGCCGGAGCCAGTCACGGGTGGGCCTTTCGGCCTCACCACGATCGTGCCAATCGCACCCGTGTGGGATAGGGTTGTTCGCCAAACTCGACCTACCTAAGTACCCACGCGGATGGTAAACCGGGCGATCGCACCTCGCCGCAGGTCGACTTCGGACACGAACCGCTTAAGCGGTCCGTTCCGTGCTATCGGGATAACCAAGCGGTGTTATTGTCGGCCTCGATGGTTCCTGATTAATTATCGGGCGTATCAGGCCCACTACGAACCCTTTTACGTGAAGCAAGATGGAGGTTCAATTAAAGAAAAAGACGAAGCGAAACGGGCACAGTTCAACAAGTAAGCACATTTAATTCACGACACACGGATGAGCACACATATACAGCCATAACAGTAAGAATGCAAAAGAAAGATTACTACGAATACAAGCAAAGGTTTATTTACATGCACTTAAACAGTTTCTACTTCACAAGACACGGCGCCACAACACGCATTCACACAAAGCAAAGGAAAGACCCCCTCAAAGGCAAGGGAGTCAGACTGGGCCCGTGGGCCTAATGCGCGTGGAACCTGGATGAGCGGCCAGGTCCACGAGACCGAAGGGTCTACCGCGCCCTCGTGGGAGCCGCAAAATGTCGCTGCATGGCGGCCTCTTTCGTTGGCACCTGCTTGGAGTAAAGTGGGAACGGGGCCCCCTTTTCGCACTCTCTCAGCGCGGGGGCAAGGGGAATTGTTGACGCTCTGGGGAGGGAGTATGGCTGGCTTGCTTGAGTCCCGCGACGAGCGATTCACCGCGACCTCGTCGCCGACCGCCGTCTTCCTCGCCCGGACCCGAGCTCCGTTCTCTCTCAGCCGATCTCCCTCGCAGCCGTTCGCCTCCGTAGCCGTTCGCCTCTGCAGCCGATCTCCTCCGCAGCCGATCTCCTCCGCAGCCGATCTCCTCCGCAGCCGATCTCCTCCGCAGCCGATCTCCTCCGCAGCCGTTCGCGCTCAAACCTCATCTGCCCACAGCAGATCTCCGCTCGCCCTTTTAATCGGCTCCAGAACCCACCATATGCAAATTTTCGGATCAAACGACCTCAGGGGCGGAGCTACGCTCGCCGATTGGACGGAGGAAAAGGGGCGTGAATCTTCCTGATCCTCAAATTAGCATATCCTGATTTTCTCTCAGATGTGTCTGGAGGCGGGGCCAAGCCGCCCCGCGCTTCCTAATTGGATGGATCAGATGTGGGCGTGTAACATTCCTGATCCGAATTCTCCTCGGAAAAACTGCTATCTGCACTCGCGGCTCGCGTGTATCGCTGAACGCCAAGATAGCCCGACGCTCGGTGCCCACAGGTGGTGCGGGAATGGCCGTAGGAGAAGGTGAGGTGTGGAGGGTTTTCGGCGGTGCCGATGGCCATGATGCGTTTGGAATGGCGGTGATGTGAGGTTTGCGGGAGCGAGTGGTGAAGGTAGGTTTGGCTGCTGGCGTTGTTGTTGTTGTGACGTTGGAGTGGTTGGTTCAAAAAAAGGTAGAACAGAAAAACGCCTAACTCAAAGGATCGCAGCCCGAATAATCACATTAATTCCCTCTACAATGGGTTTGGGCTAACTAACATGTACTTAAAGATATCTCACCTACGGGACCTAATGGTGTTGCGAATTTCCACAGCCGTAACAATATTATGTATTTTTAGGTCCTTTTGTTCTGCTTTGGAGTAAATAAAAAGTCACATGGCCAACTTGAAAACCCTGCGTTACAAATATAATATATCCAATATAATATATCCAAATATAATAATATATCCAAAATAATATGCTGTCATGGAATATTTGATGTGAACATCTTGTATATCATTGTAATTATCAAAGATGTTCACATCAAATATTCCATTACAGCATATTATTTTGGATTATATTATATTGGATATATATATTTTGTAACGCAGGTTTTTCAAGTTGGCCATGTGACTCTTTATTTACTCCAAAGCAGAACAAAAGGACCTAAAAATACATAATATTAATACACAGTTCCTAGATAATTACAGGACTTGTTTGAGGCAGACACTGACTAATTCTGGAATGTAGAAGGCAGATAGACTACTTAATCCTGTCAGCACAACTGCTTGTCCGTAAAACCATGTAGGCTCATGTAGA
This sequence comes from Eptatretus atami, assembly GCA_035128595.1. Lineage (NCBI taxonomy): Eukaryota > Metazoa > Chordata > Myxini > Myxiniformes > Myxinidae > Eptatretus > Eptatretus atami. The sequence goes on from CM068962.1 coordinate 2,692,655, forward strand.
AATAATGAATACAAAATTACAAAATGAAATAACCTCTCGAAAACTACCTCTAAAATACGAATAATAGTCGGCATAGTGCTTACCCTGACGGCTGCAATACGTAATCACTATAAAAGGACAGAAAAGGAATCCAAGTAAGTGCATGATCTCAAAGCACGTGTTCTGAATCATGCGAACATGCGACACAAAACTACGGAAAATACCCCTAAAACTAGTGAAAACACTAAAGAAACCAAAGCTACGAAAGCAATAGACACTAATCAAAATATGTATGGCCATTTTAAGCGATAATAACTACAACTTACCGAGTAAACAGCCCCAAAGCACGGGCCAATATAACAATTGCTCCTGAAACGTTTTCTCAACGTAGCGGCTTGGTAACCGTGCGACGTAACGGCTTAGCAACCAGGACCTGGACGGTCCGCAGGGAGCCCGCCTGTGGGGTTGTGAGCCCTCACATATTATTATTATTATATATTATATTATTAGTATTTGGATTATATTATATTGAATATATCTGCAATGAGAAAAAACTGCAAACTGAGTAAATTATTCCTGACACATAGGATCAACCTGCTTGTGGATCTTATCTGGTCGACGAATTATTCATCTTCAATCAGTTTTTCACATTTTATATCAAAACTGAATATGGCATTGGATTCCCCATATATGAAAACTACAAAAGCACATTTCATTCAAGTTTCTACCTTGTTTAGTCAAAAAGATATGAACATAAATACATTTCAGCCCGTCGTTGGTGGCCATCTTGGATTTCTCAATTTTAAGGCTTATCGGCCATTTTTGAGCTGGGCATACATCAGATTTGAGTTCAGCACCCTCAATACCCCTAAATAGCTTGTATGCCATAAATTAACACCATTTGCCTTCAGCACTTTAAATATCCACATTTTCACAAATTTTGCCCTGTCTATATATATACACATGGTTTGGCAACCATATATATAAAATATATATATATTATATATATATATTATATATATTTATATTATATATATATACACACACACACCCACAATTGTATTTATTTATATTTATAATTATTCCATTATCTTTGGACAAATCTGAGACCAGGTTTCTTCAGAGAATCCTTGGCTATCGCTGGTCAGACTTTGTGTCTAACGAGCAGTTGCTGAGACTCATGAGGTTTGTTACCTGCATAGTCCGTGAGCGTCAGCTGTGGCTGTATGTATGAACATGTTGCTCGTTTCCTGACGCTGATCTGCTCACCAGATTCTCTCAGCGAGGGAGTCTTGTGAGTGGAGGAGGCCAAGGGTCGACCATGTGCCTCCTGGTTGCAGCAGGTTGATCGGCATCTCAAGGAGATGGGGATGGGCCTGGCATCTGCCTGGGGGATGGCCAGACGGAGGCCCCCTGGAGTACCGGTGGAAAGTGGACGCAGTGACGACGCATGCTCCCATACCTGACCTGACCTGGTGCTTTGGTTGTTGGTGTGTTGTGTTTTGGGTTGTCTTGTCATTTGATAAGGTGTGCGATTTCTGGCATGTCGTTGGGGTTGTATTTTATTACGTTGCCCTTTGGAATGTAATTGGTAGCTGCGGTTTTGATGATCATATTGAACTCTTTTTTTTTTTGTTTGTTTTTTTTGTAATTTGTGAACATTTTGTTTGTTTGTCTTGAGGTGTATAGCTGTGTTTATGGTAATGATTATATGTAGGTGATTTGAAGGGAGTTGTTTTACTGTTCTCCATGTGGTTGTAGTTGTCCCCGGGTTCGTTTCTATGTCTCCGGCTACAAACAGTAGAAAGGAGAGGATTGCTCGAGGGAGTCACTCCCCAAAGTGGGAAAACTTTGTTGTGGATGTGTGATGTCTGGTGATTTCAGTGGTTCTGTGTGAGGAGTTTGTGTGGAAGATGAGAGTGGGCTGGCTCATGGGGACTGTTCGGGGCTCTGACCCTGACCGCGTTGCCCTGACCAATCCGGGCAGTCGGGAATACTGGGGGAAGATTTAGCCCCTGACTTGCATTGGTGAATACAAGCACCATGAAGAGGCATCCCGATAGTTGCTGGGGAGGGGGAGGGGGGGAGTGTTGTATAAGCAGATGTTGTCGGAGGTGTGAGGAGGGAATTTCGCTTTTCTGGAGAAGGAATAAAGTCACATGTTTGCGAATGGTGACGTGCCTCAACTGATGTATTAATAGCAATATCTTGTTATTGAATTATTCATAACAATGTGTGTGGTTTGACTTCAAATTGATGGGATATTTAAAGTATTCATTGCTCATTGATTCCCTCGAGAATCAATTGCACGTTGTGTACTTCTAGCATTTGTGTTGTAATTATATCAAGGAAATGAACGGTGATGCATACGGGTGCGTATGTACATACACGTGTTCGAATACGGTCTGTTTCGGCACCCTTTTGAATCAAATACAAATGGGGGAAGGGTGGCGAAGGAGGTGTTGAAGGTTTAACACGTGCACAGTATTACCAAAAGTATTGGGACGTCTTCTTTTTTTAGTCGAAAGTTGTAGGAGAAATGCATCTGCATTCATAATGGCCCCTTGCAACAAAAGAAGGGGAGGGGGAGGGTTAATACGGGGATTGAAAGTTTGTTCATCCCGCCTATTAATTGCTGACTGTTGTTGATCGTGTGAAAATAATGTTTTAGCTCATTCCAGTTTGAATCGTTGTGAGGAAAGAAAGAAAGAACAAAGTAATAAAATAAAAGGATAGGTTCTCATTTATGATTGGTTCTCCATGTCTGAAAGAACAATACAGTAAGGACAACTATGTTAAGGCAGAAGAGTAGAGCGAGGATAGCTGTTGGGTGGAGGAACAACAGCTGCTTGCTCTGCAGAGCAACAACCCTTGTAGTGGTGTTACAGTGGTCGAAGAGGAAAATGGTGTGCAGTGGGGCAGGCCCTGAGGGTTCTCAACCAGCCATGGCACTTCAGCAAAGGACTTCTGTGACTCTATGGGACTGACTCGATTTGTAAACTTTCCCAACCGGATTTTTGTCAATGGCAAATATTCCCTTCTGGATTTGGTGATGACCAACTTCCCCACCAATGTATCTTGCTTTTCCTCTGCCCAAAATGGTTCATCTGATCATGTGCTTGTGAAGGTCAACATATATCTGGCGACTCTCAGAGAACAGCCTCATTCCGGCGAGTCTGGCAGTTCACTCGAGCAAACCGGCAGGGACTGCAAGCAGCCATGCACTTCAGGACTGGTCTCCTTGATCAACTGCCCCTGATATTAACTCAGCTTGGGAATTCTTCCACAGACACCTGCTCTGCCTTATGCACAGATTCATCCCATCTCATCTTCAGTTATCATACCCATCCTCCTGCCCATGGTACTGAATCCTGTGGTGAGGCAGTTGCTTAAAACAACTTGTCTCTGCTTCCTGTAAGGCAAATCTTACTGAAGGCAATCTCAGATCATTCCACAAAGCCTGCAACAAGTGTGTGTCCACTCTCAGGAGAGCTAGAAAACAACAGCTGTCCAATCTCAAGAATGAGCTTTCAAACTTGTCTCCCTCCTCTAAAACCTGGTGGTGCCTTGTCAAGTCTGTCTCAGGTGTATGTTCCCCTTCCATCTCTTCCGTCATTTCAAATGGCACCATGGCCGACTCCGCTCGTGAGAATGCCAAATGCCTCAATTCTGTGTTTGTTTTAAAATATTGTGTCCCAAACTCTCTCTCTCTCTCTCTCTCTCTCTCTCTCTCTCTCTCTTTCTTCCTCCTTCTTCTTTTCTCTCTCTCTTCTCTCTCTCTTTCTCTCTCTCTTCTCTCTCTTCTCTTTCTCTCTTTCTCTCTCTTTCTTTCTCTCTCTTTCTTTCTCTCTCTTTCTCTCTCTCCTTTCCTTTTTTTTCTTTCTCTTTTCCTTTTTTCTCTCTTCTTTTTCTCTTTCTCTCTCTTTCTCTCTCTCTCTTTCTTTCTCTCTCTCTCTTTCTTCTCTCTCTTTCTTTCTCTCTCTCTCTCTTTCTTTCTCTCTCTTTTCTTTCTCTCTCTTTTCTTTTCTCTCTCTTTCTTTCTTCTTTCTTTTTCTCTCTCTTTCTCTTCTCTCTTTCTTTCTCTCTCTTTCTTTCTCTCTCTTTCTCTTCTCTCTTTCTTCTCTCTCTCTTCTCTTCTCTCTTCTTTCTTTCTCTCTCTTCTTTCTCTCTCTCTTCTCTCTCTCTCTTTCTCTTTCTCTTTTCTCTCTCTCTCTTCTCTTCTCTCTTTCTCTCTCTCTTTCTCTCTTTCTCTCTCTCTCTTTCTTTCTCTCTCTTTCTCTCTCCATTTCTGGAAACCCTCGACTCCGATTCTGTAACTGGACCAGACGACATCAGCTCGACTCCTAAAAACCTGCTCTGATGCCCTTTTCACCCTGTCATTTTCCATAAGTCATCTTCCATCTGCTTGGAATTCTGCCAACATCACAGTATTACATAAAAATGTGCAAAAACAAATCCCCTTAACTACTGCCCAATTAGCTTACTGTACTTCCAATCATCAGCAAGCTCATGGTATCCATCATCGCAGTCGACATCAAATCATTCCTTTTCTCCAAAAACCTCATCTCAGATCATCAATTCGGATTCAGATCAGGTCACTCCACCTTGGACATGCTGCTTCGACTCTCCCAACAATGGATTGAGCTCCTCAATATTGGACATGAGATCAGGGCCGTCTCTCTGGACATATCTTGAGCTTTCGATACAGTCTGCCATCCTACCTTGCTCTCCAAACTGTCTGCCCATGGCATCGAAGGCCAACTCCACTCTTGGATTACTTACTTTTTCCACTCTCGTAGCTAATCTGTAAACCGACGTGTGGCTCTCAGCAGAACCCTTTAATCTCCTCTCCCTGTCAAGGCAGTGTTCTAAGCCCCATATTATTCCTGATCTTCATCAATGATGTATATGACTAGAAAATCCTCTCTCTCTCTCTCTCTCTCTCTCTCTCTCTCTCTCTCTCTCTCTTCTCATTCCACCCTCTGCCATGACATCCCTTATCAAAGACAGCAGCCTCTTGACAAAATCACAAGATGGTCAAACACTTGGAATATGTCTTTCAATCCTGACAAATCTCTCTCCGAAAGGACTGTCTGGCAAACCTGAACACCCCATCTACTTTCTCAACAACCCTGTCAAATTCAGTCACTCAAACTCTTGGGTCTCACTCTTAGCCATGGTCTCTCTTGGGCAATCCACATTTCAAAGTTGACCTCCAAAAGCAGACACCTTGCTCAGATTGACGCCATAACCAACCAAAGTCTTGAAGATCGTTGGAATCTCTCACGATGAAGCTGAGTCTATGGACCTATCACTTCACCATCGTCAACAGGTCGGTGGTCTCTGTTGTCTTCTGCCTCCTTTTTGGTATTGCTCACTCTCCCCTCTCAGTGATTAAAAAAAAAAAAAAGCATTCTGCCCCATGTAGCTGCATGACACATGCAGTTCACCAGCAACCCCCTCCTTGTGAAACTCCCAAAATCCAGGATCACTGCTCACCTCCACCCATTTGTTCCTCCTTTTTCCTGCTTGTGGAACCACCTTCCATGCTCTCTTCAATCTCATTCTTTCCAATACGACTTCAAATCTGCTGATCTGTTCTGTGTTCTAATTATTTCATGAGCCTTGATTATGTATACAAAAAAAACTAAAGTTGAGATTTGTAACCCATAAATGGAACATCCTTGGATTACATGAGATAGGGAACTCTGAGCACCCGGTGGAGGTCTATCTCAATTAAGGGTGCAGTGTAAGACCGACCAACTTCGAATGCACCGTAGGATATTTATTGTTTGGAAAATAAAAACATAAAGTAGCACAATTTATTTTCATTTATGTTTTAATTTCATGAGTATGTATCAATTTTAAAGTTTGATAATGTAATAAATGTTGGTGTAGTTTTTGTTTGTTCTTGTCCTTGTATTTTTATTGACCCGTAACCTTGTGCCGTGTGGAAGTGCAGTCACCTGTACGTGGAGAGGAGGCAGAAAGGAGTACGACACCCCGAGGTGAATGTGTGCCACTTTGTGTCTCGTCGTGCACGGCGTCCTTATGTTGAAGTGAAAAAGGTCTTCAGTTAGCCGATGCTTTATGCGACTGTTACGTGCCCTCGTCCGGCTGACTATGCTCTGTCGGTGTCGATTTTCTCCAATATTGATGTATTCGTGGGCTCATACTGGTATATTGGCATTAAAAAATTAAATAAATATTTTTTACGAAGGTTCCAAAAATACGTAATGGTCCAATAGTCCTTACATATTTATGATGTACACATCATTGACATGCGGTAATTTTTTCAAAGTATTCTCACACAGGGCCTCCCCTCATGATGAGAACGGTTATTTTACTTCCAACTTCAACTTGTATTGAAAATGATTTTGTTTTAAAGCGAGATCAGTATTTGTAATCGGCACAGGCTTTCGAAAGCTCACCCGATTCAAATAAATGACCAATTTGCAATTGCTTTAAAACCAGCCATGAGAGCAAAGAAAAACGCGATTGCTTGTACGGTGCTCGGGTGCTGAGGGTTAAAAGTTAAAACCTACAGCACCTACTCCTTGGTATGTTTTCACGTCACACTTTCCACTGTTCCAGGTGCAGCCGATCCAGGTGTTCCATGTCCAAAGCTTTTTAATCATGGTATTTAAAGATTGTAAACGCAGTTCTTTGATTTGTTGGTGATAAATAGTAAAAAAAAAAAAATAATTCATACCTATTTGTTTTTCGGTATACCAGCATATTCTGAATTCCAATACCAGTATATCAACATGAAAAATTATACCGGTATAATCGCCAGACCCTCCCTCCGACTCACTGCCCCCATACGTGCCGCAGTGGTTTTCACTCACCAAATCTGAAATTATAGGTCAAGCCCAGTCGGTTATCTCGTGCATTTGACATTCTGACCATAAAAAAATAACCTGTGAGAAATCACTTTGCCCCTTACCATCCCCTACCATTGTTGGCATGCTCACAAAAAGCACACTTGTTGTTTTGACTATGACTGAGCATGGCTTTGATCTGCTCTCAAAAACTCCAGTTAGGTGGGCGCACCCATAGTTTGCTTAACGTATCCATGATGACATCTCTGTGTGTTTCTCACAATGTCGTGTTTTATCTTTTGTTTATTTGCTTCTTTGGGCTGGTAGGATAGCTCACGGGTAACGTAATTCACCTCTGAGGTGTCCGGTCTGTGTTCATTTCCCGACCCAACAACTATAAACTGTCACCATGGTTTTTTGGAGGTGTGGTGTTTACTCCATCGTTAAGCTGAGACCCATCTTACCAGCGGTTATCTAAGGATCCCACGGTTCCTTTTGCGAAGAGCAGCCTATCGTGAGCCTGCCCTGACCACCGAGCCGTAGTTGAACATCGGGCCTGGCCGGCTGGTTCATTAAAGATCTGTCCAATCATACTTGCACTGTGAATTGCCAATCCCAAACTCATGGGATGTGTGTAATAATAATAATGACGATGATGGTATTTATTTTATTTTATTTATGCAACATGTAAACCTCGCCTCGTCATGTTTCATTGTGCCGACGTCCCACCCGTACCGGATATACACCATGGTTATTGGGTGATCAGCTCACTTAAGCTCAGTACACATGTAACGAGTATCAGGTATACTGGAGCGGTGCTAAAATGTACCTTGTTCCACTTGTTATTTGTCTGAAAAACCTATTCATCTTTCATTATATGCTGAAGAACCTCTGATTTTATTCACCATTTGCTGTTCCATAAGGAATTCCTTTTGGAATAGGAAACACGTCAAGGTGCCATCTCTTGGAGTAAATCCTGTTGTAGTGGATGTTAGTTTGTGGGAAAACGAATCTCATTCGCTATATTACACCTTGAGGGGATCCTTGGAGGTTGAGGAAGCACCGCATAGGTCACCGGTTTGTTTCTTTCGTTCCTTCTTCAATGCATAAAGCTCCTGAAGGAGATGAAACATGTTCCAGTGGGAAACCCACGAGCATAGACATGTATGATATTTGGACATCTTAAATTAGATGCTGCACGTAGAGTTTTACATACAACTGGTACTGGCATTTCATCAGATCCAGAAATTATGTCATCTACACAGGTTATTTCCTTCACATAATATGTAAGCCTGGTGTTGGCTTAACGGTTAGGGTGGCTGGCTTAAGATCTCAGGGTCTTGAGTTCTCCCCCCCTCCCACACTCTCTCTCCTCCCCCTTCATCATTCACAGGGGAGAGGAGGGAGGTAGGAGGTGAGGGGTGGGAGACGATGCAGACCTACTTACTTACTTCTGCCTTGACCTTTTTATTTTTTGTATACCATGTCGAGACTCGTGTGAGAGCTGATACGCACAAACTTATAAAAAGGCAGGAGACAAGAGAGGCGGGCGAGGCAAGCACAAAATAGTGGGGAACAAAGACAATAACAGATCTGTGGAAGGGAGAGGGATTGGCGTGGGGTACACGGGGTAAACAAGATGGTACTACAGGGACTTTCAGGAAGGAAAACGGAATTTGAAGGAGGTGAGTTTGGGGTGGATGAAAGGGGGTAGTAAAGATCATTGTTTTGGATGGGGGAAGGTATGAGATGGTGGTGAACGGCTGTTTTGAAGACCTGGAGGGAGGAGTGGGATTGAAGAGTGTGTGGGAGTTTGTTTCAAAGGTGGAGAAAAAGAGAGAGGAATGAAAGGGTGAAGGTGAGCAGTGATTCTTCATTTTGGCAGTTTCACCAGAAGGGGTTTTTTGGTGGACTTTGAGCACCCTGAGGAAATATTGGGGGGCCAGGTCACAGACAGGGCAGGGGGGGGGGGGGTAAGGCCAGAGAGGAGACAGTACAAGACAGAAAGACCACCGACCTGCCTCCGGTGAGAGAGTGAGACCCAAAGACTCAGCTTCATCGTGGGAGATACCAATGATCCTAAATGCCTTGGTTTCCACAGCCTGAAGTCGAGCTCGGTGTGAGGCAGGAACACCACCCCAGAGGGGGGAGTAGCTTGTAAGTGATTAGCTTTGTAATGTAAGCACTGCAGATGAGAGCTTTGTAAGTGGTTAGATGCTCAGGTGTGCCAAGGAAGGACTTTGCATGACGTAAGATGCCCAGTTTGCATGACATAAGACTGGCTTTAGAAGCCAGCTTGGAGAGGTGGCTTTCCCAGGAGAGATCCAAAAGCTTGAATGAAAGGAATTCTTCAAGAGGATTGTTGAGAAAAATAGATGGGGGAGGGTTTCATACGGTCCTTTTAGAGAGACAAAGTGAGGGTATGAGATTTGTCAGGATTGAAAGACATATTCCAAGTGTTTGACCAGCCTGTGCTTTTATCCAGGTCTGCAGAGAGTGAAGAGGCTGCTGCCTGCCAATCAGAGGGAGGAGAGATGGTACGGCAGAGGGTGAAGTCGTCAGCAAAGATATAAAGAGGATTTTCCAGAGAATCTGAGGGATAATTTATGAAAACCAGAAAAAGCACAGGGCCCAGAACACTGCCTTGAAAAACTTCAGCCTGGACGGGAAGAAGAGATTAGAGAATTCCTTTCAGAGCCACGTGTTGACTGCCACAGGAAAGGAAGTCTGCGAGCCATGAGTGGAGATTGCCTTGGATGCCAAAGAAAAAGTGATGAGCAGTGCGGGATGCCAGACTGTATCGAAAGCTCACAATATGTCTTGGGAGATGGCTTTGATCTCATGCTTGGCATTTAGGACCTCCTCCGAATTGATGATCGTTAATCAAGCCATTGGAGAAGATAAAGGATTTGATGTCAGAAGTGATGATGGATTCCATGACCTTCACTGATGATTGGGAAAAGGCTGATTGGTCTGTAGTTGCAGGCATTAATTTTTGCACCTTTTTTTTGCAGAGCAGTAATATTTGCTGATTTCCAAACAGATGGCAGATGACCTTGAGTAAATGAGAAGGTGATTAGAGCAGAGAGTGTGAGCAAGAACAGAAGAGCAGGTTTTTAGGACACGAGGGCTGATGCCATCTGTACCAGTTGCAGAATCTGAGTCGAGGTTTGACAGCAAGCTTTCCACCTAGTCAGAAGAAAAGGATACAGAGTCCAGAAACAGTTGGGTGCAAATGGGTAAGATGGGTACAGAAAGTGTTGGGTTTGGGACACAAGATTTAGATGCAAACACACAGTTTAGGCATTCAGCCTTTTCGCGTGTGGTGTCAGTTGCGCAACCATTTGAGATAAGGCCCGAGGGAATGGAGGAGGAAGCCAGATTTGCCGTCTTGCGGCACATGGAGTTCGTGTGGGGGGGGGGGGGGGGGAGGGGGGCAGTGTATCAATAATTGATTAATTGCACGATTTAAATAAATAATAATCATAAAATAATTAATTTCTCAATTGCCGAATAGCATACGTAAACGAACACCGTTTCATCCGAACCTGTAACTTTTTGAAAATTATGTAATTGATCGAAAAATGAATACGGTAATCGATTAACTGATTAATCAATAAATCAAAAATACTCTTTATAGCCAAATAACTTGGTCACTGTCATTTCCAAATATCAGCTTCCTAGCTCAAAATATGCCTGAGATATTGCCAGGATGAGAAATAAAATAAATAATTCATAAAAGGATACTAATTAAGTAATTAATTGATGAATCATAAAATAAAAAAAACAACATTTTTGCCAAAGAACAGCTTCACTTTTGTCCCTAAATTTCAGCTTCTTAACTCAAAGGATGGTTGACATATTGCCCAGATAAACAAACAAACAAGAAAACTGAGTAAAAACTGAGTCCTCCCTTTGGTGCTCGGCGATGACGTCATACATCGCCTAGATATGGAATGTGGAAGGAGCGGTGTACATCTATCTTAGAGACGATAAAATATCGAGTTAGAGTTGAGATAAAGCCATGAGAGAGTCATCAAGTGTGAGCATTACAAAAGAAGCCGACGAGGCCTCTACTCAGACCTGTACAGAGCAAACAAAATCGTGGTGATTTGATGTTGAAGCCCCTCCTTAAATGGGGGAAGCCGTGCCCTGAACGGACAGACAGATTGTCGGAGAATATCAATGTAGCTTGCATGTGTGACGAGGATCATTGTAGATGGTAGATAATGGAATATACGGGATTTGAAGCCAAGTTCACAGGTGTGAACCAAAATGGTGTTAAAATTTGAGGTGTGTTTGGCCCATGTTGGGTTTTCTTTGTACCTTTTAATTACGTTTACCTCATCTTTTTTTTTTTTTATACCTTCTCTTTTTCCATCAGGTCTCTCCTCGCGGAGTCGGCTGAGTTTACACGCAAAGCCACTCCACCCAATGTTGTGTACTTCGTGAGGTTGAAACACTTCTGGGGAGGAGTCCGAGAGCAACGTTTTACAGGTAAGCGATGCAAGTATGGGTGGAAGGGCCACATATAAAAATGGAAACACAGCCACTTTGTTTGAGGGGGAAAAAAAAGAAAATTTGTTTGGAAATGCAGGTTTATCAAATACAAATAGCGCACTGACCAATGCTTGCACATCGATGAGATTGTCTGATTAATTTTATTTGTATGCCTCCGCTGACGAAGTCGTTGGAGGCATTATGTTTTCTGGTTGTCCGTCCATCTGTACACAAGTCGATTGCTAATTTCTCTTTTTTTTTTTTTTTCTCTGCAACGCTTATCCGATTGACACAAAATTTTCACCATTGGTGCACCTCCTCATGTAGAATGGTTTTAATGATAATTATAACATCATCGGTCATGCACGTGCTGTGGCAGCCATGTTAGGAAAAAGGAAAAACTTTGGACCTTTGTAGCACAGGGACCAAACTTTCAAAAATCTTCTCAGAAACAGCTGAACAGATCACGGTGAAACTTTACAGGTATGATCGCTTATCAATGAACAAAAAGTTCTCCACCGATGACATCATAGGTCACATGGTTTGCCAGCGATGAGTTTTTAAAGAATAAAACTTTAAAAACCACCTTCTCAAGAGCAGCTTGACAGATCAAGGGGAAACTTCACCGACATGTTCCCCAAGCCTTGGGGATACCAGGGTGTTCATGATAATTGATAGGTCACATAGTCTGGCAGCCACATTAGATTGAACGAAAACCTAAAAAAAAATTCTTGAACCACTTCATCAATCGACGTGAAACTTCACAATTATGATCTGCTGTCATGGGAATATATTTTAAATTTCAACCTGATCTGAGATGCAGAGAAAACAGCTTTGTTTTCGATGTTCACGCTCGATGGGATCATTAGGTCGTACATGAGCGGTAGGTATTCCATTGTTTTCAGTGATTACTTTTGGTTAATGTTCAATTTTCTGGAACTGGAACATCAAAGTTTTTGCAGATGTGCTAGCGAATTACATAATAAACTCTGTTGTGTCATTGTGTGTACAGTTGTTCTGACATGAGTTTGTTTGTGTGTGTGTGTGTTCGGTCATTAAGCATAACATATCATTCTCTTTCCTAAACCCACCTCCACCCCTCACCTTTCTCTCTTCTCTTTTTTGTCATACTCCTCTCTCGCTCTCTCACCCCCTCCTTGCATTCCTCCCTCCCATGGTATAGCAACGTTTGGTGAGGCATAGCTC
>CM068962.1:2705170-2717218 GCA_035128595.1 Eptatretus atami
CACCCTTCCTCACTCTTCCCCCCTTCCTAGCTTCCCCTCCCTCCTGCCTTCTCTTTCTTCCCTCCCTCTCTCCTCTCTTCGTCTCTCTTGCTCCCCTCCCTCCTTAAATACCCCCGTCAGCGAAGCGACCAGTTGTATTTGCTCGTGTAAAATAAAATTGTGACTCCACAGGAGAAAACTCAGTGCGTTAAATGGTTCATCGAGACGAGATCTGACACGCATGTTCAACATAATTTCTGTACAAGGTCTGGAAGGAATCCACCATTGCAGACTAGATCAGAGTGGTACAAGAGATTTAAGGAGACTGGAAGTAGTCAGAAATAGAAAAGTACCGGTCGACCAAGCACAAGTGTAGCAGATGTTGAAGTAGTGCGTGAATATTTAGCTCTTATTCGAGCCTCGACGATGCATACAAAAAAAAAAATCATTTCAACAAAGTCCCAGAAAATCAATCCGACACACATCCAGACAATTGGGACTACCAACCACTACTGCACACAGGACTTTGCTTGAAAGATTGAAACTTTATTCCGATGAGGTGCAGATCCTGCAGGAATTTAAACCAAAAGACGGACCCAAGCGCAAGGCGTTTGCCTTGGAAATGGTCAGTCGCATCGAGGATGACGAAGATTACCTTTAAAAAAGGTCATGTTCACAGATGAAGCTTTCTTTCATGCATCGGGAAGGTCAACCGGCACAAGTGAGGATTAGGGCTCTGAAACCCCCCACATGTCATTGAACACGTACGTGATAGTCCAAAGGTCAATGTGTGGTGTGGCCTTCTCCATGACTGCTTGGTGGGTTCGTTTTTCTTTGCGGAGGATACAGTGACCTCAACAATTTGCATGAACATGTTGGAAGGATTCACCTTCCCACAGATTGAAGACCTGCAACCCGATATCATTTTTCAATAGGACTGCACTCCTCTCCCCCCTCCCCCCTCATTGAGCCTTAGTCCTTGAGCCATCCTGAATGAAGAATTTCCATGTCGCTGGATTGGCCGAGATGGACAAAACCGCCTGGCCCCCACGATCACGAGACATAACCCCATTTGATTTTTTTTTTTCTGTGGGGGTTTGTCAAAGATGTTGTCCACAACACCAAGGTGGCAAACCTGCAGGATCGTCGCTCTTGGATCACAGCTGCATGTGCAACGGTGGATGCAAACATGGTAAGCCGAACATGGCAAGAACTCTTGTACCACGTTGATGTTCTGCGCGTGACTCATTGAAGTGTATCGATGGTGTGTACAAAACTTTACGAGTTTCTGTATCGTATAAACCAAAAGGTATCGTCGTATCATTTGTGTTTCTAAATATATTAATAACCAAAGTTGGCCTCGTCTTTTTGAAACACCCTGTACTTTTAAAATCCTGGCTGTCACTCCAACGCCACTTCTTCATCGCTTCTCCTATCTATGGAACTGCCTTCCAGACGCTATTCTTTCCCACTCTTCCATGCAGGGCTTCAAGCAGGTAGCTCAATTTCAACACCGAAGCTCAATTTGGAGCGTCATAGCAAAGGAGTTGAATACTTATTGACTCGAGACATTTAAGCTTTTTATTTTTAATTAATATGTAAAAAATTCTAAAGACATGTTTTCACTGTCATTAATGGGATATTTTGTGTGGCTCGGTGATAAAAAATTTCAATTTAATCTTTTAAATTCAGGCTGGAACACAAAAGGTGACAAAAGTCAAGGGGTGGGAATACTTTTTGAAGGTACTGTATCTGCTGCTTCTGCTGTTGTTGACACTGTCTTTTGTCACAGTTGCAATGCAAGCTGTTTGTCCTGGAGACAAACTCTCAGATATGGAGGGAGAGAGGCAGAGGCATTCTCCGTCTCAATGACAGAGCTCTTCCCGGTGGGGGCCTTTCGTCTCGTCTGGGTACGCTTCATCCATTAAATTCCTCCTCTTTCCTTCCTTCTCAATTCATCTTCCTTGTTGTGCATTTCTCCTTTCTGTGGAATATATTGTATGAAATATATAAATATCGAAAATATTAGGAGTGCAATGCACCATAAATGTGAACATGAACATTCCCCATCAGACATTTTGATGAAAATGACCCGCCAAGGCATTTTTGGGTGATAAGTGGCCGTTTCCATCGCAGTGATAAGTTGCAAAGCTGGGTCTGGTTCCCTTTGTTAACTATATTCTGTTATGTATATCTCTTTTATGACTGAATTTAAAAATCATTTTCCTCTGGCTTGTCATTTGCCTTGCAGTGATGCGAAACCAGGGCAGTTTGCGGGTGGTTCTGAACGCGCCACTCTGGGCTGGGCTTTTGGCAGAGAGGGCAGGAGAGCGAGGGCTCCGTCTGGCAGCCCCTTCACCTGACTCACCCTCCCCCTCTCCTCGGATCTTTCTTGTTACAGTGGGTGATTATTCTGTTTCCTGTGGTGCACAGAACATAACGATTAGAAATGTCTTGCACACTTATTTTAAATACAATAGTTGTATCATTCTCCAAAAAGAAATCTGGCTGCCTTGTAAGGTGCCAGATACATATTGTGTGGACAAATATAGCACAACATTTGATTTACTATTTTTCAGCAATATGTAGCAAGCCCCTAAATATCCAGAAATATATACAAAGTTGAAGCTTCTAGAATAGCCAAAACACAGAACAAAACGCAGCGGAAAGGGGGAACACACCAATTTGTGTAGATGACAGTTGAAGGATGATTGGGTGTCAGGGGGAATGGTATTGCAATGGGAGAGGGAGGACAATACCTATATTTCACTCCACACACACACACATACACTTAAATGACATGTCACTTTTCCAATATCCTTCCCAAACACCTTTCTTTTCCCCTCGAGTGATGTATTAAGGTTTGGCAGATGTTTTATGGTTTTCACCATCTTGTCATCTGTACATATTTTTAATACTTGTGGCTCAATGTTTGTGGAGATGCTTTATTATGCATTTTTTTTTTAATCATTGTTTTCTGTGTCATGCATTGCAGGGAAGTGTTAAAGACATTGGACAGTTGTATGCGGCACTGCACCACCGGCTACTCGCCCTTCGTAGTCGAGCAAACACCGAAGGCTCCATGCCTGAAAGACTTGGGTTCGGAGTATCTACTCCAGATAAACTTTGTTCTGGAGTTGAGACAGGTGTTTGTGCTGGAGCCGTGAAGGTTGATGGCCCTGGAGGAAGTGAAGAATGCACCACAAAAGATACCGAAGCGCAAACGCAGAGCCAGGGTACCTTTTTTTCTTCCTCTTCTTTATTGCTTGTTTCCTGACATTGAAAGGGTATTGAGGTTTCACCACAGCAGGCAAAAGATGGAGCTCCACCTTGTCAGAGATTGTAAGAAAAGCTCAATTACACAAGCTTCCATACTGTATGCAGGGCAAACGAGCACATGCACGGCAGGCCACATTGTACGTATGGCTGTGAAGTAGTGCATTCACAGTGGGCCACACTGCACATAGGCATGAAGGAGTACATTCCCATTGGGCCACACTGCACACGGGCAAAGTAGGGCATTCACAGAGGCTCCCACTGTAAACATGAGCAAAGATATTTATTCACAGTGAGACATGCTCTTTGTGGAGGTGATGGAGTGTGTTTACAATGAGCTACATTGTACATAGGGGTGAGTGAGTGTTCACCGCAGGTTACACTCTATGTAGGGGTGAAGGAGTGTGTTCACAGCAAGCTGCGCTGTTCCAGATTGTGCAGGGTTAGAGTTTGGCATTATCTTTGCACCATTTTGTTGCAGAGAGCACTTCGACTTTACATCCTGAAAGTACTTGTCTTTCGCCTGGATCTAACTTTCACGCTTTTCGCGATCAAGCACTTTCCACGAAGGTTAATCCAGTGAATTCCTTGTACTTGTGTAAACGGAGACGGTAACCATGTTTGCGTGAAAGTTACACAAAGCGAAACAACTTTTAAAGAAAAACCATGAAAGATGATTCCCGTGACTTTACACCATTCTATTTTCGTGTGTGTGTGTGAACAGTGCTGGTCATTTGAGTTTTATGGCTTTTCTACTTTTAACTGTTTTGCTCTGTCATTTCAAGTTCGTGTTTTGACCTCTGTTTATGCCATAGTACATCTCAAGTAGTGACGCTCTCCTTGGTTTGCCCAAGTGTTGTTCACAATCGAACTCGAACTACATTTTAAACAGCAACAAAATTTAATTTGTGACAAATACGTGTTTTCGCATTGGCCTGCGATGTTTAATTTTTTTTAGATTACAATTTCACAAATTTGGAATTGAAGTGTATTTTTATTAATTTGTATTCAAGTGGGATTTAATTACGATAAATGTTGTTGACAACACATGATTATTTCCACATCTACATGTCTGAAGGGTCATTCCATGCCATCTCACCTCGTGGTGCCCACATGATTTTTTCACAGAAATACCTCCATTAAACCAAATCGGTTGCAGAATATGTCCGTTTAGCTTCATGAGAGCAGGCTCAATATAATTTGGATACAAAGTACTGAAACGTTTCTCCTGTGCACCAGTGTTCTCACCACAAAAAAGGCTTGGCACCACTACAGTAACAAGAGAAAACCTAAGCATCAAGCCACCACCAAAAGCAAACCATTCGGCATGTCATGACGAGGAGCACACCTCGGCGCCCCGGTGCCGGGAGCGAGCCCCGGCGCCGCGCTGGTGCCGGGAGGGAGCCACGGTACCGGGAGCAGGCGCCGGTGCCGAGGCTCGCTCCCGCATCCGGAGGCCGGTGCCGGGAGCAAGCCTCGGCGTTGCGAGCGAGCCCGGCGCCGCAAGCGAGCCCTGGCGCCGTGCCAGGAGCGAGCCTCGGTGCCGGGAGCGAGCCTCGGCGCCGCGCCGGTGCTGGGAGCGAGCCCTGGCGCCGTGCCGGAGCGGAGCCTCGCGCCGCGAGCGAGACTCTGCGCCGCACCGGTGCCTGGAGCCAGCCCTGGAGCCGTGCTGGCGGGAGCGAGTCCCGGTGCCAGGAGCGAGCCTTGGCACCGGGAGCGAGCCGCGGCGCAGCGCCGGTGCCTGGAGCGAGCCCCAGCGCCTGGAGCGAGCCCAGCGCTGTGCCGGGAGCGAGCCTCGGCGTTGCGAGCGAGCCCCGGCGCTGCGAGCGAGCCTTGGCGCCGCACCAGTGCTGGGAGCGAGCCTCCGTGCCAGGAGCGAGCCTCGCACCGGGAGCGAGCCTCGTCGCTGCGCCGGTGCTGGGAGCGAGCCCTGGCGCAGTGCCGGGAGCGAGCCCCGGCGCTGCGAGCGAGCCCCGGTTCAGCGAGCGAGCCTCGGCATCTGCGCTGGGAGCGAGCCGCGTGCAGCGAGCGAGCCTCTGCACTGCGCCAGCCCGGCGCGCGCCGGCCCTGGAGCCAGCCCCGGCGCCGCGCCGGCGCCTGGAGCCAGCCGGCGCCGCGCCGGCGCCTGGAGCCAGCCCCGGCGCCGCGCCGGCGCCTGGAGCCAGCCCCGGCGCCGCGCCGGCGCCTGGAGCGAGTCTGGCGCCGTGCCGGCAGCAGTGAGCCTCGGTGCCAGGAGCGAGCCTCGGCACTGGGAGCGAGCCTCGGCATCAGCGCCGGTGCCGGGAGCGAGCCTCGGCGTTGCGAGCGAGCCTCGGCGCCGGGAGCGAGCCCGGTGCTGTACCGGTGCCGGGAGCGAGCCTCGGCGTTGCGAGCGAGCCCGGTGCTGCGAGCGAGCCTCGGCGCCGGGAGCGAGCCTCGGCACCGGAGCGAGCCCGGTGCTGTGCCGGTGCCGGGAGCGAGCCTCGGCGTTGCGAGTGAGCCCGCGGCGCTGCGAGCGAGCCTCGGCGCTGTGCCGGTGCCGGGAGCGAGCCGCGGCGTTGCGAGCGAGCCCCGGCGCTGCGAGCGAGCCTCGCGCTGTGCGGTGCCGGAGCGAGCCGCGGCGTTGCGAGCGAGCCCCGGCGCTGCGAGCGAGCCTCGGCGCTGGGAGCGAGCCTCTGCGCTGGTGCTGCGAGCGAGCCTCGGCGCTGCGCCGGTGCTCGGAGCGAGCCCTGGCGCCGTGCCGGGAGCGAGCCTCGGCGCCAGAAGCGACCCTCGGCATCGGCGCCGGGAGCGAGCCCCGGCGCTGTGAGTGAGCCCCGGTTCAGGGAGCGAGCCTCGGTGCTGGGAGCGAGCCTCGGCATGGCGCTGGGAGCGAGTCCCGGCGCCCTGGCTCCGGTGCCGGGAGCGAGCCCGGCGCCTGGCTCCCGGTCCGGAGCGAGCCCCGGCGCCCTGGCTCCCGGCGCCGGGAGCGAGCCCCGGCGCCTGGCTCCCGGCGCCGGGAGCGAGCGAGCCTCTCACGCCCGCCGGTGCCTGGAGCCAGCCCCTGCGCCGCGCCGGTGCCTGGAGCGAACCCTGGCGCCGTGCTGGCGGGAGCGAGCCTTGGTGCCAGGAGGAGCCTCGTGCCAGGAGCGAGCCTCGGCATCGGCGCGGTGCTGGGAGCGAGCCCGGCGCCTGGAGCGAGCCTCTGTGCCGCGCCGGTCTGGGAGCGATCATCAGCGCCAGGAGCGGGCCTCGGCACCGGGAGCGAGCCTCTGCGCTGCGAGCGAGCCCCGGCGCCGGGATCGGCCCCGGCGCCGGATCGAGCCCGGTTCAGCGAGCGAGCCTCTGCGCCGCGCCGGTGCCTGGAGCCACGCCGGTGCCTGGACCAGCCCCGGCGCGGCGCCGGTGCCTGGAGCCAGCCCGGCGCCGCGCGGTGCCTGGAGCGAGCCTCAGCATCGGCGCCGGTGGCTGGAGCACAGCCTGGCGCCATGCCGGCGGGAGCGAGCCTCGGTGCAGGAGCGAGCCTTGGCACTGGGAGCGAGCCTCGGCATCAGCGCTGGTGCCGGGAGCGAGCCCCGGTGCTGCGAGCGAGCCTCGGCGCCTGGCTCCCGGAGCGAGCCCCGGTTCAGCGAGCGAGCCTCTGCACCGCGCCGGTGCCTGGAGCCAGCCCCTGCGCGCGCCGGTGCCTGGAGCGAACCCTGGCGCCGTGCTGGCGGGAGCGGCCTTGGTGCCAGGAGCGACCCTCGGTGCCAGGAGCGAGCCTCGGCGCCGGTGCTGGGAGCGAGCCCCGGCGCCTGGAGCGAGCCTCTGTGCGCGCGGTGCTGGGAGCGATCATCAGCGCCAGGGCGGGCCTCGGCACGGGAGCGAGCCTCTGTGCTGCGAGCGAGCCCCGGCGCCGGGATCGAGCCCCGGTTCAGCGAGCGAGCCTCTGCGCCGCGCCGGTGCCTGGAGCCGCACCGGTGCCTGGAGCCAGCCCCGGCGCCGTGCCGGTGCCTGGAGCCAGCCCTGGCGCCATGCCGGCGGGAGCGAGCCTCGGTGCCAGGAGCGAGCCTTGGCACTGGGAGCGAGCCTCGGCATCAGCGCTGGTGCCGGGAGCGAGCCCCGGTGCTGCGAGCGAGCCTCGGCGCTGCGCCGGTGCTGGGAGCGAGCCTCGGCGCCGGGAGCGAGCTCGGCATCGGCGCCGGGATCGAGCCCCGGTTCAGCGACGAGCCTCTGCGCCGTGCTGGAGCCAGCCCGGCGCCGTGCTGCGGACGAGCCCCGGCTCCCGGCGCCGGGAGCGAGCCCGGTTCAGCGAGCGAGCCTCTGCACCGCGCGGTGCCTGGAGCCAGCCCCTGCGCCGCGCCGGTGCTTGGAGCGAACCCTGGCGCCGTGCTGGCGGGAGGCAGCCTTGGTGCCAGGAGCGAGCCTCGGCATCGGCGCGGTGCTGGGAGCGATCATCAGCGCCAGGAGCGGGCCTCGGCACCGGGAGCGAGCCTCTGCGCTGCGAGCGAGCCCCGGCGCCGGATCGAGCCCGGCGCCGGGATCGAGCCCCGTTCAGCGAGCGAGCCTCTGCGCCGCCGGTGCTGGAGCCGCGCCGGTGCCTGGAGCCAGCCCGGCGCCGCGCGGTGCCTGGAGCGAGCCTCAGCACGGCGCCGGTGGCTGGAGCCAGCCCTGGCGCCATGCCGGCGGGAGCGAGCCTCGGGCCAGGAGCAAGCCTTGGCACTGGGAGCGAGCCTCGGCATCAGCGCTGGTGCCGGGAGCGAGCCCCGGTGCTGCGAGCGAGCCTCGGCGCTGCGCCGGTGCTGGGAGCGAGCCTCGGCACCAGGTGCGAGCCTCGGCATCGGCGCCGGGAGCGAGCCCCGGCGCTGCGAGCGAGCCCCGGTTCAGCGAACGAGCCTCTGCGCCGGTGCCTGGAGCCAGCCCCGGCGCCGTGCTGGCGGGAGCGAGCCTCGGTGTCAGGAGCCGAGCCTCGGCATCGGCGCCAGTGCTGGGAGCGAGCCCCGGCGCGAGCCTCTGCGCTGTGCCGGTGCTGGGAGCGAGCCTCGGCGCAGCGAGCGAGCCTCGGTGCCGGTGCTGGGAGCGATCCTCGGCGCCAGGAGCACGCCTCGGCACCGGGCCGGGAGCGAGCCCCGGCGCCGGGAGCGAGCCCCAGTGCTGCGAGCGAGCTTCGGTGCTGTGCCGGTGCCTGGAGCCAGCCCCGGCACAGCGCCGGTGCCAGGACCCATCCCCGGCGCCGCGCTGGTGCCTGGAGCGAGCCCCGACGCCTGGAGCGAGCCTCGGCGTTGCGAGCGAGCCCTGGCACGGCGAGCGAGCCTCTGCGCGGTGCCTGGAGCCAGCCCTGGCGCCGTGCCTGCGGGAGCGAGCCTCGGTGCCGGGAGCGAGCCCCGGTTCAGCGAGTGAGCCTCGGTGCCGGGAGCGAGCCTCGGCGCTGCGCCGGTGCTGGGAGCGAGCCCTGGCGCCGTGCCAGGATCAAGCCTCGGCACCAGGAGCGAGCCTCGGCACCGGGAGCGAGCCTCGGTGCCTTACCGCCTCCCCTACCAGGGTTTAACCGCCCTGGCCCGTTGTCCTCCCCTCTCCCCCCCATCCAACGCACTCCACCGCATGTTAGGTGTTAACCACCATGGCGCTGAGACTATCGACAATCTCCGGACCACTGGAGTGGACGTCAGTTGCAGTATGGGACTGCGAACCATCCCAATGTCTGTTCTCTTGAGGTCCCCTGCGGCGAATGCCGGCGCAGTGCCCCAATCCAGTCCATTGGATCTGCACAACTGGCATGGCGGGAAAGACCATCTGCCCGGAAGAGTGCGGGGCACGGTGCTCACTGAAATTGCTGGGCCGGCGGCGCAAAGCACGCAACGACCCAGCGGTTAACTTTGTTCGGCTCAGCCAACCCAGGTCAGCAGTCTGTGGTTGCCGAAGGAATGCCCGTCGTCAACCCTCAGACTCCCCGGAGAGGGCCATGCCACACACAGTCAATCGCAAACACTGTGGAGATATTTGGGGGGAGGGGAGTAGGATCCGTGTCTGTGGGTGACCCTCTTCTGAGACGTCGTGGTTGTACCACATGTCTTGGAGGAGGGTCCTGTCTCCATGAGCTCGGCCGTACCATGGACCGTTCACTGCATGCAGTCGATCGGTCCATGGGAGGCAGGCTGCTGCTCAAGACACCATGTGATTTTCGAACTGCAGCGCTGGCGCCGGGAGCGAACCTGGCGCTGCGCAAGCATGTTGACAGTTTTTATATTGACCAAAAATATTGCTGATAATGCTGACAAACCAACCAAGGCCTGTTTCTCGATTTCTTAAGCCAAGTAAAAGTATCATAATCTTGTTTTAATGAAGCATTGATATTGTTTGATAACCCAGGATTTGTCTTTTTTTTTTTTGCTTTTGTTTTTCAGATGAAAACGAATCAAAAGAACAGCAAAGCGATCAGCAATGAAATGAAGCCCTCTTGTACTCTCACTCTCTCATTCATTGTCGCTCTCACATTCGCTCTTTGTCTTGCACCCTCTCTCACACTCCTACACACCTGTTGAATAAAATCTGGGTTTGACACTCCGAAAAAGTGACTTTTTAACTTTTCGGAATTGTTTCGTGAATGGACAGTAAACTTGTTCTTTTTATCTCGAACACCCCGTCTGTGAATTATTCATTGGTTTCCTTGCAATCCCCCGACCTTTTTTGGGAGCAAATCGCTGGATGGCCAAAATATTAACTGCAGTTCAAAGGTGGTGACAAAGCAGTGATTGATTGGGTTTTATTAATGCTTTAACATCAGACAAGCAAATTAAGTTATTCCTCTTTGATGTATTTGTAAAATATAGTTTGACTGTTAACTTTTGGATAACATTTCTTTTTAAAATCGTAACAGATCCGCTTCATAAAATGGGTCCTGAGATGGCATTACAAATTAAAGGACTCCTGCAAAGTTAATCATCCAGTTTTTGTTCCATTAAAGGTTTTTCTCTGAGAGGTAAATGAACCTTTTTGATTACAGGCTGGTTGGAAGCAGATACTTGATTGTTCCATGAAGTTTTCAAGAGTCACTCCTTCAGGAAAGATGAGCTATTCCCAACATGTTTAAATGTCATTTAATAATGTTCGCGCTTTGCTCCTTGTGTGATTACTATTTTATCAGACATTATGATCTACACTACTCGGCGATTGAACCCTGGGCCGTTTTGATCCCTGAATACGGGACTTTCAAAATGACGATCTGCTCCAGAATGCTCGGTGTGCACGTGCAAAACCCTTCAGCATCGATGTTGATTGGGGCATCAACGTATATTGTGTATGTACGCGTGATAAGGATTGTCACCTAAAATGGCTCACAAAGCTTCTAAATTAAGCCAAAAATACTTGGAAAAGTACTTGAGAGAAAGGGGTGTGCCTCTGCACAATGAAAGAGTTGTAGAACTTTCTCAGCTCACCAACAGTGCAGACTTCTAAAGATGTGGACCGTTTGCAAGGCTGAAGAACTGTGGACGGAAGTGTTCCACCCAAACCCTCGACCATCGCTGCCACTCGTGAATGCACTTTGAACCTTGTGGGATTGCTTTCTATAATCATAGCTGCGTGGTAATTTATTTAAGGCCAAATAAAAGTTTTTTAAAAATCCCAGTTGATCATCCGGATTTTTTTTTAAAAGGAAGGAGGCGAGGCGGCCCTTTTTATTTATTTGCCTTTTTTTTTTCAAAATGCCCACCAGCTATTAGTACCCGACGCCAGTTTTTTCAAAAATAATTACACGTCATGTTCCAGACATGTCAGTTTTTTACGCCCAAACAAATATGATGGTCGTATACCTGACACCACTCTCTGATGCATATTGGAGTCACTGCCTTGAGTACAAATTTTAGAAAGGTTTTGTACATTTTGTGCAAATACTACCTGTCGCTTAGACATCACGTACACACTCAATAAGCTAATTAAAAATACAACCCACAGTTCTAAACAAATATATAATAAATACATGGAGAAATACAAAAACTACTACACACTTTGTGCATATTAAAATTATTGGCTCGGCCATCTTTCGATATCGATCGACAGGAAACGTTTAATACACAGATTTACATCATGGGATGTGGACTCACCGGCACTCCCCGCTGGAACTCCCCACTGGCGAAATCTGAGAAAATGTCACATAGTGAACGAGCGTCACATCGAGAACTGTTCCCACAAACCACGGCTTCAGAACTCTTAAAGATTCCGTCCAAATTTGCAAACGGATGAAAATGATTCGTCACGTTCACGCGATTCCTCTATATTCTACATCCGTCGCGCAATTTGCTCGTTTTAAAACCAGTGGTATATTGCATCATTTAAATCCGAAGCGTGCACCGAGTTTTACTGCAGCGGCTGTGGTGGAGCGTACGTACGTAGACACGTACACAGATCAGTATTGCTCGCATATCGCACGTGGAAAGGGAAAGTGGCAGTGAACGGAAGGCGCCAGTTCAGCTCACGGTGCTGCGGCTCGGGGGAAGCGATAAAAACTCCATATGGACATTGGGAAAATGATCGATTCAAGGAATGGTGCAACAGTCGTACATGAGGAGGATACAGATTTTTAAGTGGTGCAAACTGCTTCAATATATACGGTGTGTCCTTCCTTCCATCCGTCCAAAATGAAGAACAATAATCTTTATAACCCACCATGTTTCACTTGTTTCTAGTTTGTTATTGTTTTTCTGTTTTTTTGTGTTATTGATTAGTTTGCATTAGGAAAGTAGGGTCACCCCACCTGTTGGGTAAATAACCATCAGACCTCCACGAGGATACTTTTTAAGCGGTGCAGTCACTTCACTGCACACCTTCCTTCGGACACTGGTGCGATTCCGCCCCCCC
>CM068962.1:2719120-2735613 GCA_035128595.1 Eptatretus atami
ATTATATACTTATTATTACCATCTCGGGACTGGGCCCCCTCGAGTGTCCCACCAATGGTGTATAGCAGGAGGGAGTGAAGCGGCCAAAACCCATTGCTCCCATTGCACAACACAACGACACACACACAACAACACGCACGCACCACACGCGCACACACACACGGCATACACACACACACACGCACCCACACGCACCAACACACACACGCCCCACACACACCATATTACCACACACCACACACGCACTGCACACACACACACGCATAAGCACACCACGCCATACACACACACACACGCAACACACACCACACGCACAAACATACATACATACAGCACACATTACGCCACACAGCACGCACACACACAAACACCACCACACCACCATCAACAAACCAATGTTAAGCCTTGACGACTTCAGTTGAGGGATTCTGTGTTTGGGCGTTGCACAGATCTAAGAACGTCCCCCCTTGACACACATTTAATTACTGTTATCACACCCTGCGGACTGGCCCTCTTAGTGTCCACAAATTTTATAATTTATGGTCAGGTACATTGAATGTGTGCAACCCATTGCTTCCCCATTGGTATATTATCTGCTGTATTTTTTTTCTTGTTTAATTCCTTTTAAATAGAAATGAACCTAAAATCTTCCCCCTTCCAAAAATCATAACTTTATCAATTCCAATAACCCTTATCTATTACATCAACAATTTTAAAAAGTTTCTTACAAGTTCCCATCTTTTTACATGTAAAAACCTTTTTCAAAAATTAGATTTCCCCACCTGTGTATATCATTACTATAATCACCAACTTTGAAACTTATTTTTCTTACATTAATCTCTTTCATATTTTAATTTTTAAATTTTTTTCAATTAAATCACTATAAATCCCTAACCTTACAGAAATCGCGCATCGTCATCCAAGCATCCCTGTACCGCATTATACAAGTGTGTACTTCCAGATCACGAATAACCCGCTGAGCCCGTACTTTGGATTTACCAGGGTCTGATCCACCACTTCGTGACTTCGTTACACACCCTGGTGGACCTTCCCAATCAACTATTCTGCCACCCGCTGTAACACGACAGCTGCGGAACGGTCGAAAAGGTGAACGCTCCAGGATCTGTGATCACAACTGAACTTCCAATGCTGATTGAAATCTCGCACTCACATGTCGTTGCATGCATTCTGTCTCTGCTTGGAACACACACTCATTCCCAACTACTGGAAGAGCCTGTGTCCACTCTCTAAGGAATGGTAGCAAGACTAACACTACCGAGGTGACCGTGCTCTCATTCGGGCAAGTCTGGCTTCAAATTCTTGATCGGGTCGCCACTCACTCTTGCACCAGCGTCCAAGCATCTAGCTTTTCACCACACAGTCAAGATTATCGTATCCGTGCTCACTTTCGGATCCTCACCAAATGGCAGACGAGATTTTCCAGGCTCTTGCAGCCATGTTATCTTTCGTACAAGTGTCGTGTAATTCAGGAATGCCCTTATTCTTCCTTCGGTCCACCAAAACTATCGACTGCATCTAACCTCTACTCTGGTACTGAGACATAATGTTGTACACCTCTGACGATATCATTTACGAGTTTCAGGGTGTACGGCCCCCACACTTTTCACACTGGTATGATTGGATTAAGTAGAAATCGATAATCACTGCGTGCACGTTTGGGATGTCATATCTCTGACCTGATGGCAGATATCATCTTTCCGGAGACTTAATATCTTTTGGGGCCTTCGATCTGAATTAGTCGTCGAGCCCACGGATTACGGTTTCCGGTCAAAACAAACTCCAGCTTCAAATACACTTGGATCCGCTCGTCCTGGTCTTTGACCTGTTGTGAGGATGTTGGTGTAGCAGAGATTCACTACCTGCAGTAATATATCTCCTGTCGAAGTCAAGTACGATCGCCGATCATTGTTCACAAATGGTGGCGCTCCCTACCGTGGCTGGAGGACAAAGTCCCGATCTTCAGTCCTTTGTTCTTCCAGGTCTTCTCTATGGGATTCTAACTGATCTCTGATCCAATTCTGGAACGAACTAATCCTTCACCATCTCTCGAGAACCTTCTACCTGTCAACTGTTCTTCCAACGGATCGGTTCCGAACTCAAATCGAATGTACCGATGTCGTGGCTCTGCGCCTTATACATTTACCTACGCTATCTCTGCTCACCAATCCTCAGCGAGGAATCTGTGAAGTAGGAGCCAAGGGCCGACTATGGCCTCTGTGCATGCAGCTTGATCGCATCTCAAGGTTATCGATGCCAGCTCTTTCACACCTAACCCAAACACGACCATCTCACTCTCTACACTCCACTGCCCCAATGTCGGTCCAAGCCCCTTCAACATATCCCAACCAACACTACAAGCCAAATACAAAACCTATCCCCAACGCCTTTTGTTAAACGTCATTTGTTCACCCCGATCCTCGAAAGGTCATTGAGATCACCCCTTAACCAAAAAATCCTCGGAGGGTTCGTTATACGCCAACAGGCGTGACCTACTTCCTAAGCAAACTAATCAAAACACAAAAAAACAGAAACAAGTAACAAAACTAAAACAAGTTAAAACAGCGGCTAAAAGATATTGATCTTCATTTTGACGAGAATGAAGGAAACACACCGTAAATGAAGCAGTTTGCACCACTTAAAAACTGTATCTCCCTCTGTACGACTTTGCACCAATTTCCTTGAACATCGATCACTTCCCATTCCCCATATAGTTTTATCGCTCCCCGTGAGGCCGCAGCACCGTGAGCAAACTGCACTCCTTCACTCCACTTCCCTCACGGTCATATCGACATATATCTGTACTGTCTACTACGTACGCCCTACCACAGCCGCTTGCAGTAAACCGTGCACGCTTCGGATAAAATGATGCAATAACACTGTTTTAAAACGAGGCAAATTGCCGACGATGTAGAATATAAGAATCGCTGAACGGGACGACATCATTTTCTCCGTTTGGCACATGACTGATATCTTAAGGAGAGTTCTGAAGCCGTTTTGTGGAAAAGTTCGCATGTACGCTCGTTTACTATGTTACATTTTCTCAGATTTCCGCCAGGGGGGAGCCAGCCGGATTCCACGGACGGATCCACAGCCCAGTGAAAAGCGGAAAACGTTCCGCAGCCATAGACGAAGATGCCAGCCAATTTAAATTTAAAGCACAAAAGGTGGGTGAGTTTGTTGTATTTGCCCATGAGTATTAATGGGTAGAACTCGGGAGTTTAATAGCGTATTGATGTGTACTGAGGTAACGACAGGTAATGGCACCAAAATGTACAAAACCTTGCTTAAAAATGTAGCAAGGCAGTGACTCCAATATGCATCAGAGAGGGTAGGAACGACCCCACGCATGGGGGGCGGAACTAAACTACAAACATGGCTGGAACATGACGGAATAGTGTGGAAAAAAACGCGGTACTAAGAGGTGGGTCATGTGGAAAAAAAAAGGCAAAGAAATGAAATGTTTCCGCCGCGCCTCTTCCTGTGAAAAAAAATCCGGATCAACGGGATGAAAAAACTATGCCTGAGAAAACACGCACAGAGTAAGAAAGACAACCCACAAGCAAAGTGCAGCACGGCACGAGCGGCGAGGGGGTGAACATGCGGCACAGGCAGCCTGTCCAAACGGTCACACACGGAGAAGCGGCCACGGGTGAGGAAAAGTTCACAACGCTCGCACCACCCGGGGCAATACCGTGCCAGAGGGGCAGTAAAGCGGTGAGCCAGGGAACAACGCCTTGATGCACCGCACAACACAAAACGTAGGAGCCCAAGCAACACTATCGAAGAGGTTGCACGCACACCGAGCAGAGCTTTGGAGGCAAGCACGGCAGATCGGGAAAGGCCCGCGATGCAGGATCAAAAACGCCCAGGTGCAAACGCCGAGAGTGGAAGCGTAAGTCGAACATAAGATACACACAAGACCAAATCTCGAACATAGAAATGAATGGAAAACAGGGCGAAACCATCGGCCGAAGGAGACGCGAAAACGCAGAACAAGACAAGTAGCGCGGCCACCAGCCGAAGCAAAAATGCAATGACCCCAGAAATAACCGGAAGGAACAAAAACGAAGAGGAACGGTGCAGAGGCCAAGGGGCCAGCGTCACGACCCTAGTATGGAACGACTTGGACATGGAAAACGAAAGAGTCCAAAAAACAGGCAAACTAGAGTGGACAAACAGCAAAGAGGAATAACTAAGAGGCGTGCGAGGAAAGCCAGAATAAAACCCAAGCAATTCACGCTGTGCCCACCGGGAACGCAGTGGAATATGCCATCCACGATGGGCGCCCAAAAAAGGGCGGGAGCAAGTGAAACCAACAGAATGAATGACAGCGGGGGCGAAGAAAAAGAACAAGGGATCTGGCACAGGCACAACAACCCGAATTGCATATCTTCGTTGGTTCATTTCCTTATTTCTCCTATCCTAACTTATATCTTTTATCTTCTTTCTTCTATTATTAAACCTCCTCACTTTATAAAAAAAAAATAAAAATCACTTTTATACGAGTGTCAACCCAATATTTAATTTCAAACAAGTGTAGATGTAGAGGTGCAAGACAAAGACGATATGTGAAGCACAAAATGAAGATGAGATGACAAAGGGCTCATTCATGCACCTTGCTTCTTTGATTCTTTCAATCTTGAAAAACAAAAGCAAAAAAAAAAAAGAGCAATCCTGTTATCAAACAACATGCTTCATTACATAACAAGCATTATATACTTACTTGCTTAAAAAAATCGAAAACAGGCCTTTGGTTGTTTTGTGTCAGCATTCAGCTAATATTTGTCAATAAAAAACTGTTCTAACAGCTGCACAGCCCAATGGTTCCCCCCGCAGCGCTGCAGTTCGAAAATCACATGTTTGTCTTGAGCCAGCAGCCTGCCTCCATGACCACTACTGCATAGCAGGACCACCATTGTACGGCCACCAGGAGTACTAGACCTCCTCCAAGACTCTAGTGGCCTACAAACCACGAGCGTCTCAGGGAAAGATAGATAGTAAACAACCTCAAAAATAAAAAGAATCAAAAAAAAAAATAAACATAAAACCGTCACCCACAGACACATCTACCCCCTCCCCCCCAAAATACTCACCAATGTTCACTGTGCATGCATCCCTCTCGAGCTGAGTTACGACGGCATCCTCGGCAACACAGACTGCTGACCCTGGTCGGCAGTCTCGAACAAAGTTAACCCTGGTCTTGCGTGCTTGCGCCGCGCCACAATTTCATGAGCACCGTGCCCCCACTCTTTCCCGGCAGATGGTCTTTCCGCCATGCCAGTTTGCAACCAATGGACGATCGCACTGCCCATCGCCGCCAGGACCTCAAGAGACCAGACTACTGATCAGGTTCCTCCCATACTTCAACTGACGCCCACTCCGTGTTCCGGCAGATTCCTAATTCTCAGCCATATGGTTAACACCCATCGGTTGATGCGTTTTGAATGGGGAGAATGAGACAACGCTCGCCGGCGGAAACCCTGGTAGGGAGGCTTAACGGCACAGGACTCGCTCCACTCCGAGCTCGCTCCTGTCGAGCATCCTGCACCCCAGCTCGCTCCCACACCGCGCACGCAAGGCTCGCTCCCGCACCGATGCTCACCGCTAACGGCTCGCTCCTCCCACCGCGACGGCCGCTTCCCGCAGCACGCGCCCAGGCCCCCACCCCACCGCGCAACCTCGCTCGCCGTCCAGGGCCGACGCGCAACCGAGGCTTCGCGCCAGCGCGACTCCGCCACCCACCAGCGCGCCGAGCCTGCACCGCCGGCCGGCGGCCCAGCACCGCACCAGCACCCGAAGCCGCTCGCACACTGGGACGCGCTCCCGGCGCCGGGGCTTCGCTCCGCCTGCAGGCGTGGCCTTCCGTGGCGCCAGATCCTCCCACACCGCACCAGCTCCGTCCCACCACCGCGCACAGCCAAGGCCCCCTCCGCGCCTCAGCACGCGCCCATGCCCAGCGCCGCCGTGCACCAGGCGCCTCCGCCACACGCCGGCGCGCCTAGCACCGCGCAGCTCGGCCAACGGCTCCACGCCGCCGCGCCCCCCGCGCCGATGCCGACTTCCACCGGCCGGCCGCTCCCACACCGCGCAGCCTTGTCGAGCCTTCGCAGCACCGGCGCGCTCCCCACACGCGAGTCGAGTCGCCTCCAGGCCAAGGTCGTCTCGCACCAGGCCGCGCCCCGCAGGCCCAGGCGGCTTTCCACACCTCGGCGCCAGCGAGCTCGCTCCAGCAACCGCGCCTACGCCGCTCGCTCCAGCACCGCCGCGCCAGGCAACCAGCGCGGGCACCGGCCGCACCGGTGCTCATGCCCGCCGCCGAGGCGAGCCCGCCCGGGCCGTCGCACTGCAGCGTCGCTCCGTGCCGAGCCCGCTTCCGGCGCCTGCATGTGAGCCTCCCAGCACCGCGCCAGAGTGCCGAGCGCCGCGGCACCACAGCGCCCCCCCAACACCCCAGGCGCTCCAGCACCGCGCCGCAGGGCCGCAGTACCGCCTGGGCAGACGCGCTCGCGAACCGGGCGCCCCCTGCGCCGGGCCCGCCGCCCCGCCGCACCGCCCCGCGCGGCCGCCACACCCGCGAGGCCGTTCCGGAACCGTGCTCGATTCCCTGTCGCCCAGGCCAGGCGCGCCCCGTGGCCCAGCCCGCCAGCACCGCGCAGCGCGACGCCGCGCACACGGGGCCGCGCCCCGCACCAGCGCGGATTGCGAGCTGCCGCGCCCAGGCCAGCTCGCGCCGCGGCACCGAGCGCGCGCCCCCCAGGGCCCAGGCGCGCCAGCACCGCACGGCGCCGCGCTTCCCAGCCACCGGCCGCCAGCACCCCCCAGCCGCCGCGACCTCAGCCCTCGCCGGCGCGCCCAGCACAAACCTCCCCGTCAGCCCCTCCGCCAGATCCCCACACCCGCCGGCACAATCCTCCTCAGCGCCGGTTTCCGACCCAGCACCGCCCCACCCCCACCCCCACCCCCCGAAACCCACCCCCCCGGCGACGAGCACATATTCTCGTTCACATCTTAGCTGCCCACCACAACCTTCGCGGCCCTCTCATCCACTTCCCTTGCGAATCAGACTACCGCTACCTGAACCGAGATGCGTTCCCTGTTGGCTTCACGCCCACGGGATTTCGAGGCCCCCGGCATTCACCGCGCGGGATGCTAGTGCACAGCGAAGGGGCCTCCTGCCAGCCGCGCCTGGTTGCGCCTGCGATGTCCTCGCAACCTGGTTCTTCTGGCCATGGGACGCACCAAGCCCCGTTGATGCTGCGCCCTCGTGGGGTCCACGGGTGTCTGGAGCAGGCCCTCGGCCGCCGATGCCGGCGGCCGATGCGAGGCTCGGTGCCAGGAGCGAGCACTTGGCCACTGGGAGCGAGCCTCGGCATCAGCGCTGGTGCCTCGCCACGAGGGTGCGAGCCCCGGTGCTTGCTCGAGGCGAGCCTCGCGCCTGCGCCGGTGCTGGGAGCGTAGCCTCGGCGCCGGAGCGTAGCCTCGCATCGGCGCCGGGATCGAGCCCCGTTCAGCGAACGAGCCTCTGCGCCGTGCCTGGACCAGCTCCCGGGCGCCGGTGGCGTGGCGGGAGCGAGCCCCAGGCCTCCGCGGCGCGGAGCGAGCCCCGTTTCAAGCGGAGCTGAGCCTCTGGCACCGCGCGGTGCCTGGCAGCCAGCGCCTCTGCGCCGCGGCGGGATGCCTTGAGCGAAACCCTGGCCGCCGTGCTGGCGGGAGCGAGGCCTGGTGCCAGGAGGCGAGCCTCGGCATCGGCGCCGGTGCTGGGAGCTCATCATCAGCGCCAGAGCGGGCCTCGGCACGGCAGGCGCAGCCTCTGCGCTCCTCTCGCGAGCGAGCCCGGCGCCGCCGGTGATCGAGCCCCCCGGCGCCCCCGCGGGACATCGAGCCCGCGTCCGTTCAGCGAGCGAGCCTCCGCGCCGCGCCGGTTGCCTGAGCCGCGCCGTGCCTAGGAGCCGCCCGGCGCCGCGCCGGTGCCTGGAGTCAGCCTCAGCATCGGCCGCCGGTGGCTGGAAGCCAGCCTCGTGCGCCATTTTGCGCACTCACACGGGAGCGTAGCCCGGTGCCAGGAGCAAGGCCTTGGCACTGGAGCGGAGCTCAGCATCATCGCTGGTGCCCGGACGATCCCCGTGTCTGCGAGCGCAGCCTCGGCGCTGCGCCGCGTGCTGGAGCGAGCTCCGGCACCAGAGTGCTGAAGCCTCTAATGGCATTCTGGGCCGGGAGCGACGCCTCCCGGCGCTCTACTCCGTGAGCGAGCCCGTTTCAGCGAACGAGCCTCTGCGGCGCCGCCCCTGCGCCCTGGTTGGACTCCTGGAGCCAGCCCGGCCTGCTGGCGGGTAGCGGGCCTCGTGGTCAGGGAGCGAGCCTCGGCATCGGCGCCAGTTGCTGGAGCGACGCCCCGCGCTGAAGCCTCTGCGCTGCTCGCCCGTGTGTTAGGGAGCGAGCCTCACCAGGTGGCCGGTGTGGGAGAAAACGATCCTCGGCGCCAGGGAGCACGGCCTCGGCACCGGCTAGGGAGCGAGCCCCTGCGCTCCATGGAGCGTAGCCCACAGTGCTGCCGACAGCTTCGGTGGCTGTGTCCGGTGGGCCTGGAGCCCAGCCCGGCACAGCGCCGTGCCGAGAACCATCCCCGGGCGCCGCGCTGGTGCCTGGATGTTCGAGCCCCCGATCGCCTGGAGCGAGCTCTCGGTCAGCACTTCGCGTTGCAGATGCGAGGCCTGGCCACGGCGACAGCGAGCGCTCTGCTGCGCCCAGTGTGCCTCGGAGCCATTGCTGCCTGGCGCCGTGCCGCTGCGTACGGAGCGAGCCTCATACGTGGTGACCGGGAGGCAGCCCCGCTCGCGAGGTGAGCCTTCTCTCAAGGTAGTCCCCGCGGACGGCAGCCTTCGGCGGCCGTGCGCCGCCAAGTGCTGGGAGCGCAGCCCTGGCGCCGTGCCAGGATAAGCTCCTCGGCGTACCTACGGGAGCCGGCCTTCGGGCACCGGGAGCCCGACGCCTCCGTGCCCTACCCCGCCTCGTAACCAGGTCTTATCCCCGCCCGGGCCGCTTGTGACCCTCTCCCTCCTCTCCCCCCATCCAAACGCACTCCACCGGCACTGTTAGTTCGTTAACCAAATCCATGCGCGCATGAGGGAACTTCGACCATCTCCGACCACTGGACTGACGTCATCAGTTTAGCAGTTTATGGGACTGCGACAAACTCATATCCCAAATGTCTGCATTCTCTTGACTCGCGTCCCCTGCGCGCGAATGCCTCGGTCGCAGTTTGCCCGATCCAGTCCATTGGCGATCTGCACAACTGGCATGGCGGTTGGAAAGACCATGGCTGCCGGCAATGAGTGCGGGCACGGTGCTCACTGAAATTGCTGGGCTGCGGCGCAAGCACGCAACGACCAGCGGTTAACTTTGTTCGGGCCCTCAGCCAACCCAGGTAGCAGTCTGTGGGCCGAGTAGGACATGCCCGTCGTCAACCCTCGACTCCCCGGAGAGGGCCATGCCACACACCCAGTCAGTCGCAAACACGTTTGTGGAGATATTTGGGGGTGAGGGGAGTTAGGATTCCGTGTCTGTGGGGTGAGTCCCTCTTCTACGACGTCCGTGCGTGTCTCCGTCCGTTTGTACCACATGTCGTGTGAGGGCACGGGGTGGTCCTGTCTCCATGAGGCTTCGGCCGTTACCATGACTGGTATGCATTTGCAGTCGATCTCGGTCCATGGGAGGCAGGCTGTGCTCTAAGGACACCATGTGGATTTCGAAACTGCAGCCGGCTGGCGCCGCGGACGCGAACCTGCGCTGCGCCAAAGCATGTTGACAGTTTTTATATCTGACCAAAAAAAATTGCTGATAATGTGACAAACAAACCAACAGGCCTGTTTCTTCGATTTTTTAAGCCAAAGATTCAAGTATCATAATCTTGTTTTAATTCGAAGCATTAGATATTGTTGATTAAACCCAGGATTTGTCTTTTTTTTTTTTGCTGTTTGGTTTTTTCAGGGGGATTGAAAACGGAGATCAATAGCAAACAGCAAAAGCGATCAGCAACGAAATGAAAGCCCTCTTGTACTCTCCACTCTCTCTGCATTGTCGCTCTCACATTCGCTCTTTGTCTTTGCACCTCTCTCACACTCCTACCACACCTGTTTGAATTTTAAAATCTGGGTTTGACACTCCGAGAAATGTGACTTTTTAATCTTTTCGGAATTGTCTTCGATGAATGACAGAAACTTGTTCTTTTTATTTCTTCGAACACCCGTCTGTGAATTATTTCATTGGTTTTCCTTGCACATCCCCGACCTTTTATTTGGGAGCAAAGATCGCGGATGGCCAAAATATAACTGAGTTCCAAAGGTCTGGTGGACATAAGCAGTGTTGATTGGGTTTTATTAATGCTCGTAACATCAGACAAGCAATTAGTTATTCCTCTTTGATGTATTTTGTTAAAAATAGTTGACTGTTAACTTTGGATAAACATTTCTTTTTAAAAATCGTAACAGATCGCTTCATAAAATGGGTCCTGAATGGATACAAATTAAAGGACTCCTGCAACAGTAATCATCTAGTTTTTGTTCCATAAAGGTTTTTCTTGAGAGGAAATGACCTTTTTGTTTACAGGCGGTTGAAGCAGCAGATACTGATTGTTCCAGAGTTTTCAGAGGTCACTCCTTCAGGAAAGATGAGTATCCCAACCATGTTTAAATGTCAATTTTAATAATGTTCGCGCCTTTTGCTCCTTGTGTGTTACCTATTTTATCAGACATGTATGATCTACACTTAACCGGCCGTTGAACCCTGGGCCGTTTTGATTCCCTGAATACGGGATTTCAAAAATGACGTTATCTGCTCCCAGAATGCTCGTGCTGGACCGTGGCCACTAAACCTTACTGTTCCGAGCATCGATGTTGATTGGTGACGTGGCACAACCGTTATTGTGTATTGTTACGCGTTGATAAGGATTTACAGTCGTGTCACCTAAATGGCTCCACAGAAGCTTC
Organism: Eptatretus atami; assembly: GCA_035128595.1. Taxonomy (NCBI): domain Eukaryota; kingdom Metazoa; phylum Chordata; class Myxini; order Myxiniformes; family Myxinidae; genus Eptatretus; species Eptatretus atami. The sequence goes on from CM068962.1 coordinate 2,730,127, forward strand.
TAAATGTACAGCCCAACACATACTTGGTAATAACAGTACTTGAGGAATGAGGGGTGTGCCTCTGCCACAATGAAAGAGTTTTGTTAGAACGCTTTCCAGCTCACCAACAGGCGACTTCTAAAATCGTGGACCGTTTGCCAAGGACTGTCAAGAACTGTGGACGAAGTGTTCCACCCAAAACCCTTCGACCATCGGCTGCCACTCGGTTGAAATGCACTTTAAACCTTTGTGGGAATTTGCTTTCGGTATATCTAATAGCTGCGTTATTTATTTTTAGGGCCTCAAATAAACGTTTTTTAATATAATTCCCAGCTTGGATCATTTCCGGATTTTTTTTTTAAAGGAAGGAGGCGAGGCGGCCCTTTTTTATTGTATTTGCCTTTTTTTTTCAAAAATGCCCACCAGTATTAGTACCGACCGCCGTTTTTTCAAAAAATTAATTACTCGTCATGTTTCCAGGACATGTCAGTTTTTACGCCCAAACAAATATGATTTGTGGTCGTATCCTGATCACCACTCTCTGACTGCATTTGGAGTCACTGCCTTGAGTACAAATTTTAGAAAGGTTTTGTACATTTTGTGCAAATACTACCTGTCGCTGCAGACTCACGTACACACTCTATAAGGCTAATTAAAAATACACCCACAGTTCTAAACCAAAAATATGTAATACATTTTACATGGAGAAATTACAAAAATACTACCACACTTGCATATTAAAGTTATTGGCCCTCGGGCCATCTTTCGAATCAGTTCTGCTTACGATCGGACAGGAAACGTTTTAATACACCCAGATTTACATCATGGGATGTGGATCCACGGCACTCCCCCGCTGGAATCCCCCGCGGAACTCCCCACTGGGCGAAATCTGAGAAAATGTCAGCATAGTGAACGAGCGTCACACGCAGAACTGTTCCCCAAACCCACGCTTTCAGACAACTCTTAAAGATTCCGGCTTCCAAATTTGCAAACGGATGAAAATGATTCGTCACGTTCACGCCGGACTCCTCTAAGATCTCTACATCCGTCGCGCAATTTTGCTCGTTTTAAAACCAGTGTATTTGTCATCATTTCAAATCCCGAACGTGCACCGAGTTTACTTTCAGCGGCTGTGGTGGAGGTACGTACGTAGACCGTACACAGAATCAGTATTGCTCGGTCAGTATCGCACTTGGGCAAAGGAAAGTGCAGTGAAGGAGGGCGGCAGTTCAGCTCACGTGCTGCGGCTCGGGGGAAGCGATAAAAATCTCCATAGGAACATTGGGAAATGATCGAGTTCAAGGAATGGTTGCAACAGGTCGTACATGAGGGAGTACAGATTTTTTAAGTTGGTGCAAACTCTTCAATATATACGGTGTGTCTTTCGCTTCCATCCGTCCAGAAATGAAAAGAACAATAATCTTTATGAACCACCATGTTTCACTTGTTTCTAGTTTTAATTGTTTTCTGTTTTTTGTGTTATTGATTAGTTTTGATAGGAAGTGAGTGTCACCCCACCTGTTGGGTAAATACCATCAGACCTCCACGAGGATACTTTTAACGGTGGCAGTCACTTTCACTGCACACCTTTCCTTCGGGACACTGGTGCGATTCCGCCCCCCCCCCCCCCCCGGGGATGTTTGACCAAATAAGTGAGCAGCGTTCAAAAAAGGAAAGCAGCTTCGGGGACGTAGCTGTTTTGTTTTTTTATTTGTCCTAATCCCTGTTTGTCTGAAATTTGGGATTTAAGACGATGCCATACTCATTAGCAACAATAATAATGGCGACGACTCTTCGGCAAAGCAATCTTGACGCCGGTATGAAAGTACACAGAAGCTCGTCAGGTCAGGTCAGGTAACGGGAGCATGCGCCCAGAGCAGCGCGTCGCATGCGTCTACTTCCGCAGGTACTCCAGGGGCCTCCGTCGACCATCCCCCAGGAGATGCTGGCCCATCCCCTTTCCTTGGAGATCCGATCCAACCTGCTGCAACCACGAGGCACGTAGTCGGCCCATTGCCTCCTCACTCACGAGATTCCCTCGCTGAAGAATGGTGGAGGCACGGTATCAGGCGTTCAGGAAAAACGAATCCACATGTCCATCAGCGCAGCTGACGCTCACGGGTGACTATGGCATCGGTAACAAATTCTTCATTTGGTCTCTCTGGGCAACCGCTCGTTGGACATCACAGTCCGACCAGCGATAGCCAAGGATTTTCTCCGAAAAGAGACCTGGTACCGAAAGGAATGAATGGCTCCGTCTCAGATCGCTTGGTCAGAGTCCAAGTCTCGCATCCCATAGAGGCAAGACTTGGAAGCACCAGGACCTGAAGACTCGGACTTTGTCTCACGCACAGTACCGGCAGCGCCACACCCCATTATCCAGTTGAATCCCATGACTCCCCAGGCCCGACCCAGACATCGATTTACCTTGCTGACTCACAGCCGCAGATATCATGAATATCACTGCCAAGGTAGTGAAATCTCTGCTACGGACCTCACATCTCACCACAAACAGGCTGGCAGGACAGCGGCATCCAAGATTTGTCATTGAAAAAGCCTGGAATCTTTAGTTTTGGACCCAGGAAAACGCCGTAATCCCAGTGGCTTCCGACGACTCATCAGCACCTCGAAGGCCCCAAAAGGATATCTAACGTTCTCGGAAAGCATGACTGCTCATTCTGCCAATCAAGTCAGAGATCATGACATTCCAGAACGTTCTGCACCGCAGCTTGAATCTATCCGACATTCTCCCTAGAATCCAATCCATACAAGTGCTGAAAGTGTGGGGGCCAGTAACACCCCTGAAGAACTCCATTAACAAACTGGAATAATTCAGATGATGGTACACCACATTCCAACAGCATCTCAGTACAGAGTTAGGTTCAGACAATCAGAGTCGATCAGTTGTGGTGGGCACCCACGAAGGGACCAAGAATCCTCCAGAGGCATTCCTGAGTTTACACCGACTCGAACACTTACAGGATCAACATCGGCGTGCAAGCAGCCCCGCCGAACTCTCGTCTGCATTTTGGGTGAGGACTCGTATAAGAGCTTGCAAGTTGATTACGGTCAATCGTGCCTCTGTGGTGGTTAAAGCCTGACTGCTTCTGGACGCTGGTTGCTCAAGCGATTGGTGGCGAACCCGATCCAAGAATTTCCTGAGCAAAAGACCTGCCCGGCACTGAGAGCAGGTCACCCCTCGTGGTAGTTGTTTGTCAGTTTTGGCGTTTCTACCTCTCTTCCCTTTTCCATGAGAGGGTGACAACAAGGGCCTCTTCCAGTCAGTTGGATTTGCCTGTGTTCAAGCAGAGCACAGAACTGCATGCAACGACATTGGTGCAGCATTTCCACCGCCTTGAGAAGTGCGTATCGGATGCCACAGATCTGAGCCTTCACCCCAGTTTCACCGATTCACCGCAAGTGCCGTGTGTTTCCACAAGCGAAGTGGACCCAGTTGATTGGGAGGTCACAACAGGGATTGTATACACCCCTGACGTTCCAAACTCGACAGCCTGGTGGATCAGCCTTGGTACAACCACTTCAAAGTAACCGCCCGCGGGCCTTCACTTCGGACCCTCTGCAAGAGCCCCCACCCTCTTGCTGATAATGCAGTACACCCAGGGATCTGGCTTTTGGCATGAACTTCAATGCGCGAATCTTCCCTCGTAGCAGTACGAGGAAATTCCCTTGAACAGGTGATGCTCTACCCCCCACAGATTCCTCGCACATAGGGCCTCCTTGTCCCACCCCTAGCGCACTAGTTTTACGCCTCAGTCCTGTAACAGCTCAGTCTCTGCCATTCAAGCCTGCCCCTGCGACTCTGTCCAATGGTATCCAGAAGTTCCCTTGAGAGTCAAAATTCCTTCTTTGCCCGGCGGTGATTTCCAAAGGACATTCCACCGGCCAACATCAAGGACGGTGGTTTGAAGGGCTCACTATACTCTTCAGGATCCTCCCAAAGCATCCCCAGACTCTCAAATCTCCCTCAGGGCCTGTTCGCAAATTCTCAAGCTATCTCTCATCCTTGAGCTTTGCCAACTTCCAGGCCGAGGGCTGCGATGGTACCCATTCCATTCTCCTGGATTTAAGGTGCAACTTCAGAGTTGCTACAACAAGCCGGTGGTCAGCATTGAGGAACTGGGCACTCCGGTAAACCCTGCAGTTCTGGATCATCCTCCAGCGACCATAAACGAGGACATGGTCAATCTCCTTTGCCACACCGCCAGCGTTGGAATACCAAGTCCAGCGATGTGCTTGTGGACGCTGAAACCATGAACCGGCCACCCTAAGTCCATGACTTCTTACAAAGTCAAGGAACTTGGTGCTATTCCGGTTCATAGTTCCTGACCCCTGTGTTGGCTATTATATACGTGTTTGATGGACCAGGTAGACTTCCCTGAGGGAGACACCGTATCCATTTTGGGTGCTTCTGAAGACCGATGGAAAGGTCATAACTGGGGCTTGTGAATGCACAGGGTAAGTTTAGAAATCAACTTTTTAAATGATATTTACATTGATCCTTTTTGAGGTAGAGGGGAGTGTGAGCCGTGAGGGCTATTATAAGTACATGTCTTGTTTATTTGGTTCTGGGGATATGAGAAATTATATTACAAGGTTTTTTGGGGGGGGGTTGCATCTAATTGCTAAAAGGAGAAGCGTATGTGTGTTTGTTATTCGGCTGAGTAAAGTTGAGTTGAGGCCATTTATTCCAGCTGTGTGAAACGGTGTAACCGATACCTTTGAAACGGATTTTGGAAAGGCCACATTTTCCATCCAATCATGTAAGTTTCTGTAAAGCTAGCTTTTACCATTGCACACATTAATGATTTGGTGAACTTTGTGGTGGGATTGCTATGAAAGTCATAAAGTACAAATTGATGAGTCTTTCCTAGTGTTGGGAAAGGAGGTGCACAGAACACACTGCACAAGCTCAAGTACATCTCTACTTACCATGAGATGGCTCGAACCCAAATTTTCCAAGCCCGAATCAAAAACTCCGGGAAAAGGCAGGAATCTTGAATCAATTTTCCAGGAATTTTATTTGTTTGAAAGCTTTTCTCAGCTCCAGGTCGAAAATGAGGCTTGCACCATCTCTAATCTCTATCACATGTGCCGTGTTAGCGGTGGGGCCAATGGACAAATCTCACTCTATAATTCGCAGCAATCTCTGGTGTCTGTGTGCTGTGTGTGATTGCTGTGATGCTCTGTTCTCGACAACCACTGGTCTATCTAATTGAAACTTGCCAGGTATATTGCTGGGGACGCTAAGTATAGTGCCTTTTCAAGTTTGATATTAATGGACAAGTGGTTCGCGCAAGTTATGGCCATTTATTTACGCAACCATGAAAGGACACGTTGCTTGCATAGGCGTGGCCGATGGGGAAGAGATCATCAGCCGCGTTCACCATTACGGGTTACAACGTACGGACTTCCGGAACGTGATGACTTACTGTATTCTAATAATTTCTCGATTTCTTATGCACATTTATAAACACAATGCCCCAATCC
>CM068962.1:2747012-2762044 GCA_035128595.1 Eptatretus atami
TTTAAAATATCCAAAAGAACTTCATAACAAACATAAAGATCAACCCTATGCCCCTGGTAAAGAAAGTCCAAGAAAAGAATGGTTAAGTGATAACCAACACTGGTCCGATCATTTAATATAAAAGGTAAATCTACAGAAAAACTACTTGCTACATTAAATGATAAAGAAAGTTATGTTTCAAATCGCAACATGGCAGGAACCATGTTCAGAAAGTCCATTAAAAGTCATCCGAGACTTCCGATCAAAAAACCCGGATGCCAAAGACTTACTCAAAAAGAAAGCAAATTGACATTAGATAGCAGGTCGTGTACTCGTATTCAAAATCAGGGCCCTCGACAAAACTGCTGGTTTCTGTGAATGCAAAGAGTGATCCATGAGGGACCCCTACATGATGTTCAAACTAAACGAGGCAGAAAACAATTCAACCTGCAGTTGATTTAAGTGCAAATGAGCAAACCTCAAAGTAAACTTTGCACGGCCTAGATCCATGATGCTCATAGCATGTCGCATCTACCATTATGGTTGGACTACCATTTACAAATCTCCTCCCAAGTTCATTGTCACCCAATGCACTCTAAAAAATTGCGCGGAGAAGTTGCTGCAGACAATTGTTTATTGCTATTAGAATGCTATCTGAAGAAATAAAATTGACTTTGCCAGCTATTCATTCCATTAGTACTAATAATTATGACAAACCTAACGGTAGAGCGATTCAGAAATATTAATTGAACTAGATTCTGAAGTGGATTTCCACAAACCGAACAAGTGAACAAACATGATCATGGATTAAACAAGCAAAGATGCAATGCATAGACTGTAGAATAATAACGACATAGAATATTCGGTAAGCTTCGGATGTGATGCACAGATGCTAGAAAGCTATTAGGGGAATGTAAAAATGGACTGGAAATTGGTGCATTCTACTGTGGGTCTGGAACAAATTTGAAGAATTCATGCGATTTCCCCAAAACTTGACCAGGCATTGACACACTCTTAGGACACGTTAATCAGCAAGACCTCTGCATAACATCCCATATACCCTGGCCTAATATTGAAATCCAATTTGGTAGCTTCTACTGGGGTCTGAGAGAGAATATTTTAGAATTTACTAAGTCCCTTTGACCGACGCCACCTGGACCGGGAATAGCTCAATCCCCGTTGCCAAGCCAGAGTGGACGTTGTGCCAACTTAGCCGATCGGCTGGCGGTTTGCGGGAAGTCGAATAGGATGGATAGATGGAACGGACATAATGCGGTACATGATGCGATCACATTATCCTGGAATTTCATTAATATTTTGTTTTTCGCCAGGCGTCTTATTGTTTGAAGAATTTACCGATGTTCCTTTTGTGGAGCTTTCACCCCACTTACTGTAGACTGTTAGTGCAGCATCCCTGTTAATGATTTGACGATTCGTCCCGCAGAACGCAGGATACGCTTGTAATCTAATACCTAGCGTCATTGTGCTTATCGATCCTACCGCTGCCGCCGTATGCATAAGTAGACTATCCTTGGCATAGGTGACACCGACAACACGTTCGCATCCGGGGTGCTGCAATGTATTACCTAATACACGTAGTCTCAACACTTCCTCTAGCAGCAAGCACTGAATATGTCCGTCGATGATAGTGGACACCACTGCTGCACAGCGTTGCCTCAAAGTCACAATGACATAGTATGATGCAATTGACAGGTGAATGAAAAACAGTGCATTACAATCAGGACATAATAATTGCACACAAGCTTGGTAGGTGCTCTAGCAACAATCTGGAGCAATAAAAAATTCTCAATTGCTTATGGATTTAGCACGTTGTGAGTTATCAGGTCGTCTCTTCAGAAGATAGACACGATCGCAATCGTTTTGAGAAATTTGTTGAATGATGAATGTTACTCTCTACCAAGCTTTGCAATGGAAAGTATCTTTTGCTATTAATGTGGACTTTTGCAGAGGCTTACTTATTTTTAGTAAGGACACTTTATGCCACAATGCATTCTACATGCTCAGTCTGGTGACAAGAAGATCATTTGCATTTTGTCAGGTTATCCTTCAGAATGCTCTATCACACATAACAGACATAGCAGTGTTGGATTTAAAAAGTAATATTTTAGAATGTGGCGGTGCTGGCTTACATTCCAGGTTCTTGAGTTTCCAAGCCCTTTCCTGTCATGCTTTACTACCGTGGTGAAGCCTGCCATCTTCTGATATGTCATTATAGTCCCAGGCGTGCTTTTTCGTAACCAGGTCATATGCATCAGCGAAACCCCCCTCAGCCAGAGAGGGAGGTACTGAGGGGGCGCAGTTTCAGAGTTTGTAACCTAACGTTAGGAAGGACCTCCTGGTGCCACTTCAATGTCGTGCGGCTGGCCCAGCTCACGCTCCCCTCAAAGCCCGGGGGTAAGACAGTCACGGATCCTGCAACAGCCCTACGAAACACCTCAATGACGGCGAGTCCACACGCTCACACTTGAAACGAACGACTCGCCAACGAAGCGCAACCACTCACAACCCTTTCCTCCTTTTTCGTTCCTATTCGCCACGAACTCCACTCCAACGCTCTGCATCCAAGACGATCCACTTTTCCGCTCACTACCAAGAAGACTCACTTCCAGTCTCACCCGACCAACTGCACGATGGTTGTCATGGTATAATCTCCCTCACGGAGGGCCTTGGTGCAAGCCGACGTACACGTCGCCCTGACTTGACGGGCTTCCAATGGAGCCCCCTTTTCTGGGCGGGTTTCAAAGCCCAAACCCCCGGGAACCCGGCCACTCCCGCTGTTCGGACTTCGCCAAAAAGGTACTACGAATGATTCTGCTCTGAAAGCGACTCACGTTTAGGGCCCGGTCACACTTGAGGTTTTAGCCCGATAGCAAGTTGAAAATGTGAAAAACCTACGTACGGTGAACGTATTATTTTAAAAATTTTGGCTATATAATGATTGACGTGCAATTAACGATGTAATACCAGAACGTTATCAATCACAATATAGATACCTATACCACGTGCTAGCGTGTTGTCGGTGCTTCACAACCTATGCCCACGCATAGTCTACTATGCAGAGCGCGCGGCAGACTTATCCCGACGATCCACATTTGGCTAGCTATATAATACTGCGGCTCGACGATCAAATCATAACCGCAACTAGACATCGAAGTGGAAGCGCCTGTCACCCTTGACTTTTAGCCATGGCGTATATACTAGCCGACTGTATGAAACATTTGTCTTATTCTTCCTTTCTACTCTTTCTCATTTGCCGTCTTTTCCAACAGTTGCCACTCGATATCTTCATGGGTAATTTTGTTATACGAGAGCACGGCAATTGTCTCGCTGTACTTCGTCATCCGCATATTCGCGACTGTTCGACATCTTTTGAAGGCGCCACCTAGAAACACGCAATTATTCACAACTACTCGCCAAATAGAGCAACAGTCATAATGCAAGAAGTCTAACACTATGCCAATTGTCCCATTAATATGTAAAAGTCCTCTGAAAATGATTGCAGCCAACTGCCAACAGGCTGACTACAATATCCATAAGAACCTACCAAAACACGTCATGCTGACCTCCATTGAATGCAAAGCTTCCCCCACCAAAGCCATCAGATGTGTCAAGTATATCCCTCTTTCATGTTTGCCATGACAGTTGTCTTGCGATACAGGCTCACAAAGTGTGTGTATACTACCCTGACTATCTGCCTGGCGTCTTTTCGTGGCATTTGTGGAATCTCAGAATACGGCAAGTTATTCAGCGATACAAACAGAAGTCACCCCTCAGTTATCAGTTGATTGTAATTGAGGTAGCCAATGACCATATATGAACTAGCACTTCACCTGATAGGATCTGAAGCAACGATCCAGATAACGGTTAAGTTATACTATCCCACGCTGGCAGTGATCATACAAGTTGATCAATCACCAACAAAGTTTATCTACCCATGATGAAATTTTGTCCCCTCCCCACCACTCAGTTGTCGCTCAGCTGCTCATATGTAGCAAACCTTTGCTGATCTTTTACTCACAACGCGAGGATCAATGCAAAAAATTCATTGTATCAACCCGGGGTGTTTGGAAGATTTACCAGATTGTTTCAGCTAATGTGCCAATAGGTAAGCATTTACAAATGCACGCAACAGCTTTTGATTCTCCATCCAATGATTTCTCCCTGGGTACTGGACCTGGAAGCTCCCACACAGTTTTATTGGCTCCGTCGCTGTACGATGAAATTACAAATGGAAACGGGCATACTAGCATTTTCTGCTTGATTCATTGCAAGGGCATGATGGGCCAGATCACTCGTCAACCAAATCCATTCGAATAAATTTTTTATTTTTGTTTTTTTTTTTAGTCAAAATGTGGGACCATATGTTCACTCTTTTTTTTCTTTTTTAGCCGATATCTTTTTTTTTGCTCGTATAGAAGTGTTTGGACCTTCAAAGCACACTCATGGCTGAACAGATTGATCATCAAAGGAACGATTTAAGACTGTGCAGGGAGATCTGGAACAATGAGGAGTTGCCCATATGATCATTTCATGATTAGAAAACCATTGAATCTCAAAGCTCAATCGGAGAAAATTACTGGCCAAATTTGTTCTTTGCTAATATATAGTCACGTTATCACTCATTCAGTTGGGGTGATGCAGCTAGTACAGACTTGCTCTTTAGGTAAAGATGGAAAAAGAAGTGTTGTAAAGCCGATTTGGCTAGCATTGTATCGTTTGCTGGTTCTTTGGTCTGGAGTTTTCATTTGTCACTGAGTAATGAGCCCTTTCTTTTCCAGTGGTTGGAGATATAATACCGCCATTCTGATTGGGCGTGGGAGTGTTGACTCAGCTCTGTTTATTCTTCTTTACAGGTTGGCAAAATATACAGGTATTCTTTTTTGTTTATGCCTTTGGTTATTATCTGGCATGGCATCTCTTATGTTGCTAGTCATATGCTGATTTTTTGCCACTCAGCTACAATGTGCTACCCGCTAGCCTTTACGTTTTCGTTTTTATTTGCATCGTAAGAGAGGAGAGAGGAGCATGCAGATTGTCATGTGTAGTATGGCTGATGTTCTTCATCAGAGGTTTTTTTTTCGTAACTGATAGGTTCTTGGGCACTACACGTCACTAGCTTCTTCAAAGCATTTTTTCAATAAATACTTATAGCACATGTCCTCAAATCAACTATTCTCCTCTTGTGTGTATTTTATTATTGTATGGATGATGCCCTTATTCTTGAGCAGACATGGATTCATCCAAGAATTCAAATCCTTTCCAAGAATATATGACTTTATTGCAGGGAACTGGTCAGATGTTCGGAACAAAACTCACAGTCCCTCATTTCGAATTAATAGCTTATTGCTTAGCGTTCTCTTCAATTCCATCCTCGGCGCCCATTTTGATTCAACAATCTTATACATTTTTGGTCAAGTAGTTTTTCCAAAATTAAGACTGGACATCTGATTAAATTGCATACGCTGCGTACCTATTTGGTTATATTTTTTTTGATGATGTATAAAATGGTGTTCGACACGTCTTTGAGAGTTTCACACAATTAAAAATAATTGATTTGGAACAAATAAAGTGATAAAAAGGAGTGGTTTCTTTATCATGAAATGCCGAACCAGCCTTTTTTACACTAACTGTGCTACCCTGCTAACAGTGGTGCAATCTGCGGCTTACCTCAGGCTACTCCTGCCGGCCTAATGTGTTTTATTTATTTGATTTATTCTTATGCAGACCTCATCTGCTTGCCTGATCAATTTCGCACTGATAACTCATTTTCAACTTTAAAGGATAACAAGGAGTTGACCACCTGTTGTGTTGCTTTACAATGGTAAACACAAGGCATTTACTCAAGATCCAGTATTCTTTTAAGCACCATCTTAACCCTTGAATTCCAATACCATAACTCCTCTTGGAGTCATCTTTAATTTACCATATTGAATACAACTTTTTTCGTATGAACTTAGGCTTATGAACTATGATGTCCTGCATGGCAACCCTCAGTAATTAATAATTATCTATGTGTGAATGTCATATCAAGCTTGTGTTTATTTATATAAATACTCCTGCCAGTAGTACTGACACCTTTGATTTGTACCAACTTATATTATAATATCCTGCTGTAACACAATCAAGATGACTCTTTATTCGTGTGTGTCCAAGTCTTTGACGCCTAAACTTGCTCGACCTGAAGGCGTCAATTCGTAATTTCTGTGACTCAGTCTGTAGAGATTTTTCCAAACGTGATGATTTCTTGCACCTTGCTATTACTCGCAAGGGCCGTCTCTTGCACAAGCTCCCAATTTCCATCATATGTTCAGTGAGTTTCTTGCGTTAAGTCAGGACACTGTGCCATATTGCACCAAGTCATCTTTTCCATGGTGATGTTCTGTACTTTGGCATGCTAACACATCTTCATCGAATTGTCCTACTTACATGTTTGTTGGTCATTTATGCACCAGTTTAAAAAATACAAATTAGTTTTTTCGTTGAACACATTTACGTCATGAAATTGCTTTCATATTCTACCTATATCCTCTAAATGCTATCTGATCGATTCAGGAAGAATTATTTGAAGCCTCTCTTTTATCAATCTATGAATACCCATATAGAGGGGAGGCATAACTGGACCCACATCTGTGGATTATTTATTTTAATATATTATATATATTTTATAATATAGAGTTATATATATTATACGATGTGTTTGTGTGTGTGGTAGTATAGACTTATCATATACACGCACCCACCATTCTAACAACCGCAAGTGACATGGCGAGTCATCATCGAAATATGTCTTTTCACCAGTTACAGGACAAGCTTCCATAGCAACGGATTCTTTTTCTTCACCTTAATCTTTTCGATCTTACCATGAATCCTACCTACCGTCATTATATCGACTCATAGTATCTGGCTATAACGAACTTCGTTTTTTTATGTTGTCGTACCAAGTTCATTCATGTTATTCTTCTCCGACAGTTGATTTAGGTATCCGGCTGGAATTTTTGACAATAATGCTGATTACTTGCCCATCAGTTCGCTCTGCCGATTTTTGCATTTTCGAAAATAATTCTTTTTAATGATTTTTCAAAAATTTTCTCAATCCCGTTGCTAGGCCACTGTTCTGGTCCACATAGAACGTTCTCATTTGCACAAACTAGCTGATTATGAACCTACCAACAAATTCATCAAATCGCCATTTATTAACTTGATTAATCGCCATTTTAACTACTGTAATAAGGTAGACCATTCTCAATTTTTATTTCTGACGACATCGAACTACCAATCAGATATGTCATCACTACCTTGATAGAGATGCTTCCCTACGGAACGTCCACTATGCATTTCCGTAGTAATTATCGCTTGATTGAAGATCACCTCCTGATGATACTACACTCAGAGTAATTTAAAACTCACAACTTAACTCACGTTTACCTCCCTGTCTTGCTTGCCTGCCATTCGCCTCCCTCACGTTGCCGTCCTTCGCCACTTAGGTAACTAAGGCACCTTCCCCTTGGCCACGCCTACGCAGACAGCAACCTTCTCTTCCATTGGGTTTTGTAAATAAATGGACCACGTCTAGCACGTTGTCTTGGTTTTGGTATCATCATGGCCATGAACTCGAGCATTGTTCCGCTTTAATAATCAAACCTTGAAAGCCATCCTCAGGTCCCCAGCAATATACCTGGTCAAATTTAATTAGATGACAGTGTTGTCGAGAAACAGCTCCATCAGACACAACACCACACACCCCCACACACACACCCTGTGAATTATAATAGGATGATATACACTTAATATATATATATATACATTTCTTATCATTACATACATTACATTTATACTATACATACATATTTACATATCATTATTACTATATATTTATATATAATACATTTACATTCTATACATCTTGACTAATACATTATACATATATATATTATATATATATTATATTTATATATTATATATTTTAATATATTGTTCGGCACGCAGTATACCGAACCCCAGGAACACAGTTAGATGCAGATGACGGGGTTGTGAGGGCTGGCGAATCTCCGGACCTTTTTCTCTCTCGTGCGACGAGAGACCGGTATGCCCTGAGCGAGCATCACTATCTCGAGTCCACAATTAACGTTGGTGTCAGTTGGGGGGTGGTTAAATAACCTCTCCCTGCCAGTCGCCAGTTCCCGAACCCGACGCAGTTCCTCGTCTACTGCTCATAGAGGTCACCAGTCTTATATCCATTTTTTAACTAAGTCCACTCTTTACCTACGCGGGGAGCGTGCCCTTCGCAACGCACCCGACTGTTATCTCCATTAGATTTTATATTAGGGACCGGCATTTTAATCTCTGACGTGACGACCATTCCGTGTGGTCTGTACCCTTGTTTCATGACAGCCGACGCTCGCTTAAGGTTAGTATCGATCGGGGTTCGCGTCAAATTCCCGTTTGATGACCAAATGAAGGAGAAGGTAAGCGCCGAGACGAGTTACATGCGACATAAGTAATATTTTAGATCATTACAAAGTTTAATAAGTGAGTGAAGACTTATGTATTAATGTCTGAGCGGTAAGATCCGAGCAGCAGGAGCGGTCGAATAGTCAAATTATTTAGTCAAATCCAATGCGAAATGCCAGGACAGGATGAAGAGAAAGAAGGCGGAAGTCAGACAGCAGAGCCGTATTCAATGCGGGTTACCTATCGATGAGCTATCAGAGCCATAGGAGAAGACAGCAAGAATTCTATACCACAGACGGGCTGTACCAACGATGACCCAGAATGACAGTGATGGAAGGGTGAGGAATCGTCCGCTGCTCAGGATCTCTACCAGAAAAGTCGTCCGTGAAAGTGAAACGTCCTGAGGCGCAGTAAAATGATGTAAGTAGCGTCGAGCAGTACAGCGGTCCCTTCACCTGTTTAAGCCACTCACCCTGCTATGCCGCTGCTACCCTCTTCATTTAACAGCGGGGTTGAAGCCCCCAGCCGAGTCTGCATAAACGTCAAGTCACTCGTCACATCGGATCAGTCTCTTTCCCGAATTGCCCACCCTTCACTGTCGTCTCCCGTAGGTTCTGATTTGTTGGCCGAATCTGTCCTCAGCTCGTTATCCCCGAAAGTGCGCATGACGCCATCAACCTCTATCAGCAAACATATTTTCGCTCTTCGAGCCCCAGCTCACTCATCACCACGAAGCACCCCACACAAAACGTCGGCATTGCCCGTAAGCGCACACCCTCGCGCTATATGCGCCCGGCGCCTTCCTCTTCACTTCTCCTTCGATGTCCCTCGCGGAATGCCCCTCAACATTCGCCCATCGCTTCGTGTCGCTTTCTCCTTATCTCTTCTCGCCTTCCTCTGTCCTCTTACGCCGCATATTTTACGCTGCCTTATCGACCCCCAGCCTTTGCTCCTCTAACCAGTCTGCTCTCCCTGCCTAACTTCTGCCGGCACTGTACATCCCCGATTGCCTTCCTCCTCGATAATCGCAAGACTCCTACTCTCGTCCTAGAGACTTAATGAGATCACCTTCAGCCATCCGTGCGGAATCGCTGCGCGCGACAGAGGGCCGTCAGCGCCTCACATCGTTCTGACTAATACCGCCCTGCATGCTCTATTACTTGTGCGCACCCAGTAGCATATCCTTGTCTTGCCTACGACTCCCGAGCACATGTTTATCCGCTTCCTTTCGTCCATTACTGAACTAATCGTCTCAGTCCGCGCTGCCCCATCTCTTCTGTCCGCGTGAAAGACATCAGTCGACACATAGGCAAAATGAATCGAGACTATCTGGTCGTCATTAGAAGACTCAGACAAAACGCGCTAATTCTCCTTCTCGCACAACAGCCGCATCCGCCGTCTATAACAACAAAACATAGTTGCTCAGCCCAACCGATCATCGCAGGGATCTACCCTTCCGCAACCCATTCTTCCGCTAGTGCCACTTCTAATTTATCTCCGCGCATCTATTCTAGCATGCGGTGCTGTGCAAGCTATCAAGCTTTCTTCAAATCGAATAACGGAAACGAAAAAATATAAAAAAATCAATCCCGATTCAAGTCAAGTACTCCTTCGGAGACTTGATTTGATCAATGCAAAACAACCTCGAGCAGTATAGTATTTGTGCCTTCGAGCTACCCCAGATTTCTTTTTCCTGCAGAATTTTATTTTAGAAAGTTTTTTATGAACCTAGTTCACAATGGGACCCAACTGGTAATCAGATTCACTCTATATATATATATATTATAATTATCTAAACTTACTCATCTTTAGTATATATATGTTATGATATTTCCTGTAAATTACAGCCTAAATATATGGTACAGTAATCAGTCTACAAAGAATTTGCGAGCTGTCGACAATTCCACGTACTCACCCTATTACTCCTGAGACATCCTCCGTGCAGTCTCAAGCTTTCTCAAATTTGTATTGCGCACATGAATGTAAGAAATTAGTATAAGAGAAAAGATCAATCCCGTTCAGTCAACTTATCTTTCTAGAATATAAGCTTTTATCGATGATGCTTATAAACCAAATTTATTCATGCTTACCGGTAATGTTCGCTTTGGACTATCTTTTTGTGCTTTTTTTGAATTCTGTTATCATTCACTGCCACGTACGCAGATCAAAATTCGACCAACGCTTTTCTCGACTCCCAGTCAATCTCAAATGAATGGTGGAAAGACGCAAAAACTTCCAAAACTCAAGGCCCCAAAACACACAAATCGCGGAGCGTACTGATTCCTTCCCACCCAACCCGCCATACAAGCAAATTTAAATACTCTGAGAGCTTTTCTCCCCACATACACCCAATCATCAAGCTAATGTAAAAATTAGGAATACTAATCTGATTAAAGCACTTCTTCACTCACATTCAACTACTTTCTGCCACTTCTCAATCAAAAAACCCGAACGCTTATGCAATTTGTCTTCCACTTTCTTGACATACACTTTAATTATCCATCTACAATAATCTCACAGCCATCCCGAGCTCTATTCACAAGACCTCGCAACTTACGTTCTTTCGCCTTTACAAGTCTAATCTTCGCATTCTCGAACAGCGCCACGAAACCCATCCCAATACCTCTCTATATTTCCTACTCTAAACTTGTCGCACCACCCTCCTCGCACCAGCACACCTCTTACATCCCTCTAGAACATAGTACACCCCGTACTTCGTTATAATCCCTCTGCTCGCATCAGACCTGGATAAACCATCAAAGATTTCACGTGCACATTCATAGGATATTTCTTATGTGTTCTTTACATGAGCATACCCAAGTAGATAAGTTAACTACCATTATATCTGACCTCCTTTATTTATTAGATACTACTTTTACCCCCCTAGTTCTCCTAGGTATAACACACGATATAATTCTCTCCATTCATTGATAGTTTTCCCATATCGATTATATAGATCAAGGACCGACTGACGTCCTTCTTCCCACTCGTGTGTGTGATATTTTGCGTCTCTCCTCTCGTCTACTCATTTAAAAAGCCTCAGAAAAAAAATGCAGTAGAGGCGATGCCTCGTTAAATTCTAACCCAAGTTATTCTGTAAACCATTCGAATCATATATAAACGCACTAAAGGTAGCGAAAGTTGGCCTGTTCCCGAGTTCCTCAAATTTCTGGTTCGAGTCGTTTATATCAGAGAGAGCTTCCGTATTGCTGTTCATACTGAATACTATGTCGATCGTGTCCATTGAGTCTTATAACTTATTTCTTTTCAGTCGATATTCATGTTTCTGTACCATTCCTGCTATAAAGGTTAACATGTAATAATGTTTAAAGTTTACTGATTTCGTCCTTAGATGTGTAGATGGAATGTTCTTTATTCCCGTGATAGTTGGAGCCGGTGTATAAGCTTCGAGCTCTACAGTTCTGGGACTGCAAGTGGTCTGTCAGACCTCTTCGTTTGTCTCGACGGCGGTGATTCTTGTGCAGGAGTAGCGAGCAGCCAGCCGGATCCCGTTGAGCCATCGGCAGGGGTCCACGGAATCTCGCACCAAGCGCCCCGAGGATTGTCGCCGAACCTAGTGTGCCGTGACGGCAACGAGGGTGGATGGTACGCAACGTATCGTGGACTCCTCCGTCGGCCATTTTAGTCCCTCGTAATATAAAATGCCTACGTTCCGTCGACCCTTTGTCTTCTTGAGGTCTTTTTCTTCGTATTTGCTCTGAATTTTGCGCCATGTCCCGCAGTTAGAACTGTGGTAAGTGCTGTTATTAATAATAGACGGTGTAGTGGCTTTCCTTGTTCTGTCTGTTTCCCTTCCGCCAATTTCATTGCCTTACTGTAACCGTGTCGTTTTTAAAATAAATGTCCTTGTTAATGTAACCGTTCGTTTGTGTCTCTTCTCCCCATTGAACCGCCGTTAAATTGCTCCGTTAATTAGCGGCTTTTAGCGATAAAAATTAGGCCATCCAACCTGACCTGCTCGATACAACACCGCTTGGTTATCCCAGAACGGAACAAATCGCATACTGGTTCTTGTTATCACGTTTTGTCGTAGGTCCGGCTCCTCCGTGTTGCCGCCGTGATACTAGGTATTTCTGATAATAATTCGGTATTACCCATGTCGCGCTTGTGCGTTAGAAGTGTGCTAAGGCGTGTGTGCGCTTGGAGCCACCCACGTGACATGGTTTTCCTGCAGTTGTCCGGAAATTCCACTAATGTCCGTCTGGTGGCAGTGGTTCCCATTGGCTACGCGGCTCTGTCGCAACGCTGGGCGGCCTAATTCGTACCAAATATATGTATATATATTAATATCACAACATGCTAATAACTATATATATATATATAGTTATAATATATATATACAATTGACAACACACACACCTCACCACACACCACAACACACACACACTTACAACACCTACATCTTAGCCAAAGAGCTGCTAAAGCAATGCCAAGAGACCAACACAAGTGAACGCCGCATGCTGTTTACCCCACAGTCTCCTCACTTTAGCTATAATAACTATATCCACTTCACCTATAGATCCCATCGCCCCTTCTCCTCAAGATCGGACCGCGCATTCATCAACTTATTGCAATTACTTATCAGCTACAGCACAGACAGCAATGCAACCATTAGCGCCCAAGATTACCACGTGCAACATCAATAAGCAGTTCTCTTAATAATAAAGACCACCCAATCTTCCACCTGCTGAATGATTGAATAGCCAATCAGCTCTCATCCCAAATCAAATCTCAACCAGGTCGCGCTAGACTTTTATAACAATGATCTCCCCCCATATTTCTCTCGACCCAAAACGCATTAATCAACCAAAAAACTACACAAGCGGCTGACGCGCTCTGCTTTCGACCCTGTCTAGAGTTGCAACAACTATAAAAGAGTCCACGCACAATAGAATCCAACATGTCTACCTCATCTTCTTCCGCTCAGCGACGGACCCGTTTTCATTGCTTATGCTGTTCTCAGCAGAGCGTGCATGCATTTTGCTACTGCAATATACCGGACTAGCATATATCAAATTACGTCACCACTCATCTGAGCTTCTGTGTTTGGCTTCAAAATCCCGACCCGCTGTAAACTGGCCTCCCGTATTCACATGGCAGAGCGATGCATTGATGTGGTGCATCCCTGAATAAGGTTAACTTGGGCGTCCCATATCCCGGCATTTTATTGGGACACTGAGGGTAGTACGATCGGTTTGTAGGGGTCGTGCGTGCTCATTTCATGAGGTTATTCGACAGTAGCCGAGACAGGCCTATGAGTGGGCGTCTGTGAATGCAGACACAGCAGTGATGATGCTATCGCCGATCTGGCCTCCTGAGGGAATGAGAGATTAAGACGGTGTTACAGGATAGGTCTTTACACTTCAGCAGTCATAACTCAACGCTAATTGCTCCCTGAAAAGGTCCGTCAGCACGAAACAGTGATAGAATTCAATCGTAAAATTAGAGGTCCACAATCATGAATTGAGGTTTCTGGGTTTGAAGGCTTGAACGAAGCTTGAATTTACTTTTGTTGTGTAACATATTGCTGCTGTGTGATGTCTAGAAAAGATACTTTTACAGGGTCTTTTATTTTACCACCTAGTAACCTATCTACTTTCTTTATATCCCACTACCTCCCTACACCAATTCACTCCTTCAATGAGTGAGATTGTATCGCACTATAATTATGCTGATAAGTCTTACTCATATTCATTGTTAGTATAGATCACTCATTGATCACACATCATCTCATCACGGCATCTCATACTTTAATAACCATACAATAACCATTTAATTCTTTGAATGCTATAATCACCATCCATCAATTTCTTCTTACTTATCCCAATTTTCTATACATAATTATGCAAGTCAAATCCCAAGCACTCTTCTCAGCTCACTCCTCCTCTCCATACACTGTCTTAATTGCGCATTGAATAATAGAACTTAATATCCAAATGATACTATTGCCGTGAGTTCATAACAATGACACAATACATCCAATTGATCTATTTCAATTAATGTGTAATGACCAATATCCGTATAGTAATAAACATTATGAGCTTAGCTTAAACAACAGTCCAAGGAAATATTAATGTTCCTTCATAAGTAGGTATATCCCACTATTTCATATCTGTTCTTTAATATTCAATTATCTTGTAAGATAGACTGCTTCACAGTAGCACACAAAATCTCTTCTAAAGACACCTTGGCCCCTCAACGTTGTGTTAATGTCCGCTCTGCTTACAAGAAGCTTGGATCTATCTTTTAATCCTAGACTTGAGCCGTTTCACCCACATGAATGTAAGAAAGTCTATTATGTGTTATATGCTCCGAAGTTCTAAAACATTTATCCATAGTCTTCCCAAATATACAGCAGTATCATTCTTTTATAAAAGTCTCTTCTCAGAGTATCTGTTTCTCATGTTTCTTTTTACGCTCCTAGAACCTCATCTCATACTCTCTTTAGCCAATGACATATTGTTTAAACCTATCTCAAAATCCCCGAAATGAAATTTTCCTCACTCTCACAACCCAACTAGATAAATACTGTCTCAATTCCCTTTGATGAAAACAATCAC
>CM068962.1:2800179-2820316 GCA_035128595.1 Eptatretus atami
GGTGATCTATAACACTCTCTCCAATTATAACACCATGAGTTTGAAGAAGGGTGATCTATAACACTCTCCAATTATAACACCACAAGTTTGAATGAGGATGATCCATAACACTCAAATTATAACACCATGAGTTTGCCATAGCGAACGACCCCCGAAACTCTCGTTCGTCTCTCGCGCGTGCGAGGAACGACGCGGAACTCTGAGGTTCGGGTCGTTCGCGCTGCATTTGCGCAATGCTGCGAACGACCCGCTAAGTCGGCACTAGCAGCACTCCCGTGCCTTAGCCTTGCACATGTGCGGGGTAGGTAACGACCCCCGAAACTTCGTCCTTCGTTCTGCGCGTGCGCGCCACAGCGAACACCAATCGTGTCGAAGGCGGTCGCGTGATCTCAGAGCGCACGAAAGAGCAGCAGACGGCGAACGATGGCGAGAGTTTCCGGGGTTCTGCGAACGACCTCGCCGGAATCATCCTGCATGTTTGCACATGCGCGAACGACTCGCCGAACTCGATCGTTCGTTCTTCTGCGCGTTGCTCGGCGCTACTGAACGCCCCTATGTGCAAGAAGCCAAGGACCCCAGGTTGAGGCAGGAGTGAGAGCTCACTCGGTGGGGTGCGGAGGTGGTCTGCGCTTGCATGCGCAAACGCCACGAGTCCCTGGTGTATGCGCGCGGCAGAACAACGACGAGTTTCCGATGGTGGTCGTTTGCCATGGCAAAACGTCCAGCACGGATTCGGGGGTCGTGGATGCGACAACAACGCACCACCACCGTTTCACCACTCGTTGCTGCGTTGTGCACGATGCTCTAGTTCCCGTGGTCGTTCGCCACGCGCGAGGAAACGACGACGAAGTTTCGGGGTCCTATCCTTGGCGCAGCTTCAAACGCAGGCGAACTGACCCCCCAGGCGAAACTCGTCGTTTCGTTACTGCGCTATGAGCACGAAGCGAAGCGCCACTGCGGAACTCCGTGGTGCGTTTGCGATGCGCGAACGGACCCCGAACTCGTCCTGCGTTTTGCACATGCGCGATATACCGACCGCCGAACTCGTCGTTCGTTCTTGCGTCTGTGCGCGACACGACACGGGAATGTGTGCGTTGCGCTGCACGCGACGAGACCACCGGGAACTCGTTCCTGCGTTTGCGAATGTGGCGAACGACCCCCAAAACTCGTCGTTCTTCACTGCGCATGACGCGGACGACTCCCGGAGACTCGTGGGACGTTGCGCAGCGCGAACGACCCCGAAACTGTCTGCGTTTGCACATGCCGCGACGACCCCGAACTGCGTCGTTCGTTCTGGCGCTGT
This sequence comes from Eptatretus atami, assembly GCA_035128595.1. Lineage (NCBI taxonomy): Eukaryota > Metazoa > Chordata > Myxini > Myxiniformes > Myxinidae > Eptatretus > Eptatretus atami. The sequence goes on from CM068962.1 coordinate 2,801,483, forward strand.
GCCGGCGAACACCCAGGAACTCTGGTGCGTTTGCGCATGCAGGAACGACCCGGAAACTCGTGCTGCGCTTGCACATGCCCAGCGACGCCCCGAAAACCTCGTGTCTGCGCGTGCAGCGGAACACCACGAAATTCGTGGTGCGTTTGCGCATGCGCGAACGAACCCCGGAACTCGTCCTGCGTTTTTGCAGCATGCGCGAACGCCCGAAACTCTCGGTTCGTTTTGCGCCATGCGCGAACGACCCGGGAATCGTTGGGGACGGTTGTGCGCATGCGGCGGACGACCCCCGGAACTGTCCTGCGTGGTCACATGCGCGAACGACGCCCGAACTCGTCGTTCGTTCTGCGCCTGCGCGAACGAGCCCCGGACTCGTGGTGCGTTTGCGCATTGCAGCGACGGACCCCCGAACTCGTCTAGTCCTTCGCGGCGCGAGACGACACGGAACTCGTGGGGTTTGCGCAGTATATGCGCGAACGACCCCCCGGAATCGTTGCTGCGTTGCTGATGCGCGAACACCCCCGAAAGCTCGTGTTCGTTCTGCGCGGGTGCGCACACGACCACGGGAATGTGAAGTCGTTTGGCCTGCGCGAACGCCCCGACGTGCTGCCTTTTGCACATGCGGAACGCCCCCGAAATCGTCGTCTCGTTCTGCGCCTGTGCAGCGAACGACACAGGAACTCGTTGGTGCGGCCGCGGGGGCAGGCACACTTGAATAAGTAAAACTTGTGTCCCAGAACCAGCTGAAAAGGTTAAAAACTTTGATGTCCCAGCAACCACTGAAATAAGTTAAAAACCTTGCTTGGTCCATTGCGCCTAGCGAACGATGAACGATAAAAGTCTGTGAACAACCTTCGGTCGTATTTCCATGCAACCCCGTGAATAAGTTAAAAACCTTGCTGGTCAAGCAACCACTGAAAATAAGTTAAAACCTTTGGTCCGCCCAGGCCACCCACTCGAGTAAATAATCGCTTGGACGTTAAAACTTGGGTCGTCCAAGGTGACCCACTGAAATAGTTAAACAAGACCTCTGATCGCTCCAGAGCGAAACTTCGTGAAGTAGTCTAGCTCTGGGAAACCTTGTGTCCAGCAACCACTGAAATAAGTTAAAACCTTGCTCGTCTAGCAACAGCCACTGACGGATAACGTATGCTTAGGATCCTGCTGTCTAGGCATACCACTGAAAAGCGAAAGTACTCAAAGACTGACCGAAATGTCTCCCGAGGCAATCGACTTTGACATTGAGTTCAAAACCGTTGCTCTCCCAGCAGACCAACTGAAATAAGTTAGAAACGTTGTGTGCTAGCCCACTGAAATAAGTAAAACCTTGTGTCCAGGCAAAACCACTGAATAGTTAAAAACCTGTGTGCTAGCAACCCACTGAAAGTAAGTTAAAAACGAACCTACTGCTGTCCTGGGACGCACTGAACTAAGTAGTTGAAAACCTTGCGTTGTCCCTAGCAAGGCTCACTGATTAATGAGAAGGTACACAGCCTGTGTGTCCCCAGCAACCACGTTGAAATAAACGTTAAAAACCTGTGTCCGCCGCGCCGAACCACCCTCGAGAGATAGCTTCAGTCAAAACTTCTGTTTTACCTGTCGGCCAGCGAACACTGAACCTACGCTCCTAAAATCGCCTTGTGTTCGCTTCGAGTGCAACCACTGACTAGCAGTTGAATAACCTTGTATCCTAAGCAACACGTAACTAAGCTGAAAACCTTGTGTCCCCAAGCAGCAGCACACCGAAATAAGTTCACCAACCTTGGGTGTCCAGACAACCACTGAACAAATTAAGCTGTGGATGACAGTTTGCGACCCTTCGGTCCAAGCTGACCACTGCAATAAGTTTAAAAACCTTAGTGTCCAAGCCAACCACTTGAAATTAGATTGACAGACCACCTGTGGTGAACCGGTTACGTTGGACTCTCAGCCTGGATAGAATTAAGTTGATTACGAGCCGTTGCGTGATCCAAGCAACAGCTGACAGAACTGAGATTCACACACGGAACCTTTGCCTTGTGTCCTTGCAATCTCATGTGACAATAAGTTGATAAAGACATTGTGTCAAGCAAACCTACTGAAATGAAGTTTAAACCTTGTGTGCGCACGAGCCCCGACTAGAGCCAGTTTTCCGTGTTGCAGCGTTGAAACTCTTCGTCCTGATGTGCGACCCCTTGGAAATAACGTTAAGCAGAACCTTGTGTCCCAGCAACACTGAAATGTGACGTATCCACAGGGAACTCCGTGTGTGTTGTGTTTTTGTCTTTGCGCATGGTGATTACGACCCCCGAACGCGTCTCTGTGTTTGATCATGCCATGGAACACGCCCCGAACTCTGGTGGCTCGTCGTTTTTGGCGGCTTGGTGCCTCTGTGTGTGTGTGGTGTGTGCGAATGTGTGTGTTTTGTGTGTGTGTGTGCGAACGAACCGGGGACTCGTGGTGCGGTTTGCGCCTGATGTGGCGCGAGTGATGTCGTGTACGCCCTCGTGTACTGTTCGCTGCGTTTTGCATCGTGGTGTTGAGTGTTCATGCGCAACTGTCCTCCGTCGAAATTCGTTGGTTCGTTTCCAGGCTGTTTGTGCTGTGTGTGGGCTGTGTGTGTGTGTGTGTGTGTGGTGAGCGAGCACGACATGTCTGTCGGTGCGTTGTGTGCTGTGTTGACGCATGCAGTGTTTTGTGTGTGTGTGTGTTGTGTGTGGCTCGAGGTGTTGATGGTGTGTTGTGTGCTCTGTGTGTGCTGTGTGTGACGCTGCTCTCTGTGACTGTGTCTCTGTCGGTTGTTTGTGCCAGCGTCGATGTGTGATGCTGTATCACCGTTTAATAACTCGAAAAACTCGCTCACGAAGTTTCAGTTCGTTAAGCTCGCGCGTGAGCGAGAGACCGTGATGGGTTTTGGGCGAGAACGTATAGGCGGCCGTGGAAGCTGCGTGTGCCGGCGTGTATGGTAGGGGCTGCGGTTCGGGTATGACGAGAGGAGAATTGGTTGCGAGCGGGACGACGCCCGTCGGTAGGAGACTTTCGTTCCGGCGATGGTAGAGCGCTACGGGGTTCAGAGTGCCCTGAGCGAATGGCGGCATCCCGTGGTTCGTCGGAAGCGTGCGAGGGTGGTGGGGTTCGGCACGAGTGTCATCTCTGCGCGGCGTTGGGTATTGGGCGAGGAGCGTGCGTGTTTCCCGGGCGGGCCATGCGGCCGTGGAGCGTGACCGACGCGAGGAGAGCTCGGGCGTGCGTGGTGTGGGCACGAGGAGATTCCGTGGTCTCGGACGAGGAGGAGAATGGGTTCGGCGAGGAGAGGAGGTGGTTCGGACGAGGAGGGCGCCGTGGGTTTCGGGCGAGGAAAGGTCGTGGTTCGGACGAGGAGGAGGCCGTTGAGGTTCAGATGCGGAGGGCCGTGGGTTCGGCGGCGAGGATGGGTCCAGTGGGTTCGGACGAGGCGCGATCACGGACGCCCGAAGCGTTCTGGCTAGCGATGTGAACGTCTGGGTTCGGATCGCGGAGGGAGGGTTCCGTGGGTTCGGGCCGAACGGGCGCGGTCGTGAAGCTCGTTCGGTTCACGAGTGTAGGGCTCCGTGGGTTCGACAGGAGGTGTCCGTGTGGCTTGGGCGAGGAGGCGTCGTGCGCGGAGATGTCGCGCGCGGAGGGAGATCGGTGGTTTGCTGGGCGTGTGTACTGAGGCTCCGTGGGTCGGGCGGAGCGTTCTCGGAGTTTTAACGGTATTTTTAAATGTGCTCGATAACGGTACTGTCGGCTCGCATGGATACTGTCACTTGCTGCTAGGCTCATTGTCGAGTTGAGTCCGGGTAATTGCTGTGCGGAGATGGTGATGATCCTGTGTGCTGTGGAACTCGTCGTTCGTTTTCCTGCGCTTAGTGCGAACGACCGGGAACTGGTTGCGCGTTTTGCCATGCTCGCGAGTCGATGACGCCCGAAAACTTCTCGTTTCTCTGTGTCGTAGTGCTGGTCTATGTGGGCTGCGATGTACCACGGTGGATCGTGGGTGTTGGTGTGTGGCGGTTTTTCTATCGCGTTTAACCTAGAAGAGCTCTGTAGAAGAGTTATTGATGATGTGTATTCGTAGGTGACAGGATTATCTTGTCTGAGTCTCGATTTCTCTGCCAGCAATGGACATTGATAGTGTAGCAGAAGCCCCTTGAGAATACTCTTCGTTCGTATTTCATAGCATTGTTCACTTCACAAAAAATAGCTTTTTTTACCGGATGTATGAACTGTAGTTAACAGGGAGATTTGGCATAGTCCTCTGGGAATTGCAGTGAGACAATGGCATTGTTTGAATTATCACAAGTGTTATCTTGTATTTAATTTAAAGTTGCCTGGCATAGTTGGATAATTAGCGCTGGATAATGCGTGCATATAAATATACCGACTTTTCGTGGAATATCTGTTTTCGGTGATGCAGATTTTAGTGGTGCTTCCTGCGCGACTTCATGCCAAAGTACTCAATTAGAAAAATAGAAACTGAATTAGAAACCAGGATATAGTTACGAATGATTAAGAAACGACCCTTGTAATTATTTCTCGTGACGATGATTGTCTAACTTGAGCACTGATTTCGTCACCCCGGAAAGCTTCTGGCGTCTCGCTGTTTATACTGAGCTTTTCTATGATTATTGCTTCTATTTTGGACGCCATCTTGGATTTCTAACATTGGCAAAATCCCAAATCATCGGACAAATGAGTTCACTTAATGACTGAGAACCAGCAGTACGACCCACCCTTGATGATACTGTTTCCGAGAGGTTTGTCCAATTTTGTGAGAGTCGTCATATACATATTCTATGATTGATGTGCAGCAGTTTTGACAGCCATCTCGGGATATACTTTCGCAGCTGTCTGCGTTTAGTTTATATCTTTTGTGCGCAATCTCAAAAGTGTAAGCGGAGCGACCCAATATTACGAGGAGCTGATAAAACGATGTTAATTCGTGTCTTGTGGGAGTCCGGTGCGCGTGGGCGGGAAGCGACGCGACGTGCACGGGATAGCCCTCCGTAGAGTGAACTTGTGGTTCGTAAGGATCCGCGTTGACTGCTAATTGACTCTTACTGCACCCCAGCGCAACCTTCGGTGGCGTGCCTTTGCTGACTTTGGCTAGATGACTCAAAATAGGAGAAGATCAGCGTATTGGTGCGTGATGAGCGTGATCCTCATGTGGAGTTTCACCAGTGCCCCCCGACCGGATCTTACATAACTAAATTATCCTTGCGCTAATAAGGGGGACTCCATCAGCCGCATAACCGGCATTTCTCACCCGTGACATTATGTTACCCACAGCTTGTGCTTCATCTGAAAGGAGAAGAAGAAGAAGAAAAATATATGTTGCGAGAAGGCCAACGCACTTCTGGGACCTCGTGTTGCGTTCTCCCATGCTGCCATCCACTACGGCGTGGATAAACCCACTCCGTCAGAAACTCTTCGACGCGGCATAGCTGTGCTCCTTGAGGTCAGAGCTTTCTAAAGCCCATGTCTGTCTGTTTCGCTCGTCGTTTGATTATGAGTACGTGATCCCCCTATCCATTAGGCGTGTGTGTGTGTGACTGTTGCTTCCGAGTGACGGTTCCTTGGTATCTGTACATTTCTGCTCGTGTGTTTGACGACCCCTGGGGGACTCGTGAGTAATTTTGGACGTAAATCTTTACTGCTCTTTCTGATGGCGGTGTTACCGCACGACGCCCTCGTAATGATCTCTTCCCATCACCTTTTTTGCATTTCTACTTTTATTTGCACTACTTTCTCTTGTATTCAGGGTTGCAGAAATGCTGGCCTTTTTCGATCTTGATTACTCGCCTTCTTTTCGTCGTGCTGCTGTCTGAAGAGAAGTGAACGTAGCTCAGGAGTAATGTGTCTGATATGTTTGCATGTGAGGTCTGGCGCCTTTGGCGCGGGAATCGATTCTCACCGGCATGCTCGATGGGGCTTGACGGTTGTTGTGGTCCACACGTTCTGCCTGGCTAGAAGCTCACATCCTCCCGCGTTAACTTCGTATCTGTTCTTTTTCCTGCAGGCACGAGTCCAATTTTCGAACATCAGGAGCACCCCATGCAGGCATTTTGAGTAAAAGTTGTGACATGATGCTGTATATCCTAGAAGTTTTGGGGCGAACGACCACGCAACTCGTGTTGCGTTTTCGGCATGCCTGCGAACGACCCCGGACTCATTCCTGCGGTTTGCACCCTGGTTGAATCCGTATCTGCTGTGGTTTGTGCCAATCGCTGTTGTCTGTTGAGGCTGACAACTCCAGCAGGCGAAATCCCAAGACGACTGCGCGCCCGCACACATCCAGATTTTATTAAGTACTATGCGTTTTCGCAAACATTTGCTACAAGGGAACAATGCGTGAGTCTTTAACGCTCCTTCGGTTTGAGACTCAAGCTGTGATAATCGACGATTCTAAGCATATAAGATTATGTCGCCCTATTTGTCGATTATGTACTGTGTACTCCTTCCGTTCATTGCGTGCTGCGTTTGCACAGCCGAACGGACCCCGAATTCGTCGTTCGTTCGCCGGAGCATGTGAATACCACATTGTAAACGGTAAAAATCCAGGCATGACGCCGCGTCAATTATTATACTGTTATCACAGACCACAGGTGACTTATCTGTGTTCCAGGGACTCAGTAGATATGTTGGCACATCACTGATGGCTTGGCAGGCTTGATACACATTCCTGCGAACGACCGGCAGCACGTTGGCGTCTAGCATATATAAATCACTCGCGTCTCATTGTTATTTTTGAATCGCTAACTGAGGTCCCGTACACAGTTCTCTCCGAAAAACGTTCCTCCACTGTGCCTCGCATTGCGTTGTGTCTTGTGGCGGCTGTGCATCTGGGACGCTGCTGTAACAACGCAGTCCAGATTTCTTGCCCTTGTAACGTGGACTCATTACACTTGTATAGTGCATTTTAACGGTGGTCATTCAAGGCTAGATTCTGAGACATTCACGGGAATTCGTGGTGTGCTCGTCTGTGGACGATCTTGATGAGCAATGGAACGGCACGAAAACCGTGTTGATGTGTCCTCGTCCTGTTTTCTTCCACCTTCCCATGGTGCTCACAGGAGGAGGGAGGTTGGCGAACGACCCCAAACTCGGCGTCGTGCTTTTCGTGTGGTGCTCACCGAACTACGCGGTCGTTTTGACCACTCGGGTGGATGAATCTGCGTGGCCTGAGTTTTGGTGTGTAAAGACACGCATCGCTTGTTATCGGCGAGGTTTTCCGGTGATGTGATCCTAACGAACACGATAGAGTGTGTCTTGTTCACATTGTTGATTTTGGAACATTGTTGGACTTTACTTTAGTCTGATCTGGGCTGTGGTGTCATCGAGTCATTTTGGCTCGACGAGTTCGAGCACGTGATAGGAAGACGTTCCTTGGAAGACTTTCCAACACTAACTTTTACAGTCTGATATGCATGAAGTAGTGTCACCCAGTGAACAACTTGGAAGGCAGCAATATTTTCCAACACTTTTCATCAAAATGATTTGGCTCCACCAATCCGTGTGCTGTCGGGTAAGTGTATTCCTCTTCTTATTGCTGTGGCCTGCTTTTAAGCAAATCTTTGGAAACTTGCGCATCTTGCGTGGAAATGTGCCAGGAGCAGTTCTCAGACTCAGGTATCGCATGCAGTTACCGATGCATGTGGGCTTGACTCTACACAGTGGAGGATGATTCTCGGTGTCAGCTCCTCCCTGGTGGGCTTCTTTTTCTTTGGTGTCAACCTCTGGGATCAGATGCTGTCCCACTTTCTCGTTTCATCGACAAAACCTCCAGCAGCTTCGACTATCTTTACTGTTGATGGAGGTTGCAGCATCATTGCTGGAGGAGTAATCTTTCTAAATCTTGCTGTTGTTTTTGCTGGTGTGCGACATGATATTAATCCCACTTGGAGGGCAATGGACATCTCTACTTCCTGCAAACGCTGGATCACTGCTGATCCCGACCCATTCTCTTCCTTGTCTCCACATTTGACCCTCTCCATAGTACCGGTCGAAATATGACATCAATTTGTGGCTGAACAACCTGAAACCTGCGTTGAAAGGAACTTCTCCAACGAACAGTCGGTCAGCGGCAAGTCTCCAACGTAAATGGCTTTCTGCGGGCTTTACCAATAGTGAACACCAGTTGCCTGACCATCGATGATCAGTAGGCTCTTCACCGAGATATCTGTGCCTCAAGCTCGCCGGCGTGCTCATCAAAGTTAATATTCCTGCATTTAAGTACTGGGACAAGTCTTGCTTTCGATTCCGGAGCGAAGCTCCTTGGCTTCTAGTTCGAAATTGTGGGACTGGCAGAGTCATGTTGACAATATATCTGGACCGATGAATGTTACGTCCAGGTCGAGGCAGTAATGAGGCATTAGAATATATTCTTTTTCTGTCTGTTATCGACCTCACGGACACCACTATGAAATCCTTCTTGTTTGACCTCAAACAAGAGAAATTTCATTGGCTTGTTGTTGGGGCAGGAGAATCTCTGAACTGACTTCCCTCTCTCAACAAGGCTGGATCTCTCCTCAATGGAATGTGTTAAGCTCTCCTGTTCTTTTTGCCTGTTGCACCCAACAGATCATCTTAAATTTCCTTCGTGGCAGATCATTTTTGTGTGCAATGTCAGCAGTTTCAGGACCTCTCTGAGGACAGGATTGAGGACTTCAATTGGCGTTAGAACTGTAACTTCCCCTTCATTGTCTTGTTTTTGCCTTTCTTTCAAATGAATTGTTCATCACCGCGATTCGAGCCATACAAATCTTTTGGTTTCAGAGCGAGATGTGTCCGCGGTTTGTGATGAGAGTGCCCATCTGCTTTAGAGCAGGAGGATGGTTCTTTTGATGCAATCATGCCAACCTCTTCTTCCTTCCACCTCAAAATGCGCAATTCTGCCATTCTGACTCTGGCAGGGTCGACGTTTGACAATGTTTTGACGGCACGCACTGCACAACAAAATTGCCGTTTGTCAAAATTCTTCTCTAATTCTGGAAGAAGGAGATGCATTCTCTACACGTAGATCGTTACCCAGCAGGCATAGTTTGTGTGATATACTCATGAAGAAGGATCCATGCATGGACTACGGTGCAGATCGAAACGTTTCCGTTGCCATGTCTCTAGGCATAATTGAAGAGGAGAAGTATCTCAACCATTTAGCATGTACCCCCAGAATTCGAAGTTACATTTTATTTGATGGCACTTTTGAGGTTTCCATGATGATTCTTGCGGATTCCTTGGGTGGCAGCAAGCAATGGAAAGGATTCTTTCCAAGTCATCACCGTGTTATGGATGTGTCTTCAATTCTCCTCCTTCAAGTTTTGTCTTCGCTCGGGTCTCCATGGGTGTATTGAATTTCTGAAATGGTGGTGTAATTATATCCAACAGTCCAGGAAACGTTTTTCTCCTTACTAAATTGGTTTTTCTGAGCTCAGGAAAGATTAGTGGGACTGGTGAAGAAACCCAGTGAAGACACCTCGACGGAACGAGCTTTCTAGGGGAGATCTCCGTGAGAAGCTAGCAGCCTGCGTTTTTGCACATAACGAAAGATTGACAGTGCCATCTTGGGATTTATCTGCCCTCTCGAATTCTCATAGTTCTGTTCTTTCTCATAAGAGATAGCAAATGTAAAATTACACATGACGTTAATGCAATTCCGCTCAGGAATACGCGTGGTATGAGTAATTGTCTTATCGTGCCCAATGCAAATCATTCACATGCTCTTTAGTATTTGAATTAGTTCGTTTGAAAACATGTTTAGATCCTCGGCTCGGAGGATCTCTAAGTCTTAACGCTCGCCGCTCTGGTAATACCTGTTCGATGTCTTTTTGCTTGTGGCATTTTTTTGTTTCACAGCCACCAGTTTTCATCATGAGACTCTGAAACTTGGCCATCAATATGTTAAACAACATATTACCCTGTCGCAAGACAGTAACGGCATCTCCGATTGTTGAAAAATTTCTCGCGTCTCAAAAAACGTTATGACGTTACATAAATGATCTCCGCGTAACGGAAGACTCCGCCCTTAAACCTGATATACTCTCGGTTATGCGCCTTAGCGCGCGCTTTCTCGTGTTGCTCTGCGGGAATCAGTCCGGGCATTAGCAGCAGCTAATTTATCGCAACCTGATACAGCTCAGACAATGACGAATCAGTATCACGTTTGATATTGATCGTTCAGGTAGTGAGGCTTGGGTGCTCGCTAGCTCATTGAGTTGTTAATGTGCGGAGAGTCCGTAACTGTTGATAAGGTGCGTCCTGCGAATAATGTTCATGGCCGCTGTAATGGTCTCACTTTGATAGTCAGGGTCTGCATACATCTCCTTTGATACACTCGACCTACCATCGTTACTGATCTACAGCACGGCTCGCTGTCTCATTCTGCGCTTCCTCACACTGACACTATGGCCTACGTGCAGTCAGCACGTACGTGGGCGGAGTCATGCAAGACTTCGACGTCTCTTACTCACCATCCGGGGCGAAGAGGAGGGCGTGAGCGAACTGTGTGTTGCGTTTGCGGATGCCTGCGGGAGGACCCTTCGAGGTCGTTGCCTGTGTTAATCTGCAGCTTGCGTAAGCTATCGGGGCAAAGCGAGCACAGATAGTGATTGAGGCTCCAACGCGATAGAGTCGAGCTCTTGTGGTCGGGGGGAGTCTGACGCGTCCCTGGTGCTCGGCCCCTCACCCCCCCCCCCCCCCCCGGTCCAGCGAATCAGACGGCCTTGGGGGGACTCGCTCGCGTTGTGTTGCTCGACGTGCGATACGCGAGCGACGACCCCGAGAACCTCCTACTTGTTTGCATCTCGCAAACGCCAATCGAGGGAGACATCGACCGCTGAGACGAGGTCTGTCGGCTGTCTAGAGGGAAGCACAGAATAAAGGTCCGGCTCGCGTCCTATTCCGTGGAACCGATGGTAACGATTTTTGTGTATGCGCAATGAGTGGAACGACCGCGGAGCACTCTGATTGGTTCGCGTTTTGTGTCACCGCTGGCACTTGCGAGTGGTGATTCACGTTCGCCTGACGAAGTGGTGATCACGTTGGCAACGACCCCCCGACATATACGTCGTCGACGGATGTGGTGCTCACGTTCGCTGACGGTCGCAGTGGCGTGATCGACCACGGTGCACTCCGTGGTGCGCTTTACCAAGTCGGGATTGCATTCACGTTCGCCTCACATGCGAAGGTGCGACACGCCCCGGACTGTTCCTTCGTTTTGCACGTGGTGGTTCTTCTTTTGGTAAAGCCAGTTTTCTCTTGCAGACTTCGCCGCGAACGGACCCCCGAAATTCGTTTCGTGCTCGTGGTGCCGTCCGTACCGCCGGCATAGCCATTCCGGTCGTGTGGACGCCTGGGCTGCTGACCAGGTCCGAGTCCCGCCAACACCGCCAGTCACGTGACCGCAGCTTAGGGACAAGACAGACCGTCCGAAGCTCGTGAGTGGCTTTTGTTTGAGCTCGCCTTTCTTTGCAGTGGAGCCGTCGAAATAAAGGCTGTGGCCACCGGTTATGCGTGATAGTGCCTGCTCGTGTGTAAGTGGTAGCCTGGACGTTTGTTGCATCATGCGCGAACGATTCTCGTCTCTCTCGATCGTGTTCGCTCTCGTCGATCGCAAGTAAGTCATTTGATGTAAGATCGCTCCTGTTGGCGAACTGGTGACCCATGACGTTTTGCAATTCATTAGTCGATGCTGATAACTCGCTAGACTTTCCTTGACCGCTCGCTTCCCTGATAACTTCCGCTCTCTCCAGTCCCTAGTATTAGAACACAATACATTTGTTAAAATGTCATCGAGTGTCGTTGCCGTAGTCCGTATCGTGACTTATCCATGGCGCTGGTTCGTGCTATGATCACGCGTGTTAGTGCTGAATACATAGGCGGTTTGCCGCGGTAAATGTACGTTTGGACCGAACGGACGACTCTCGAACTCGGCATACCCTGTGTCGCTCGGCACAGGTCGCGCACCGAGTGGTCGGTGCGCGCACACGTAACGCGCTCGCCTCGTTCGGGGGTCTGCTGTCGTTCTTGCCTGTGCGATGGGTCGTTGAATACTCGGTAACTCGCCACGTGGAGCTCTAGGTATTTGACGTGGCAAACGCACTCTCCCGAGATGTAACTCACGTTAAGTGGGTGTGAATTTTTATGGGACGATTCTTGCGCAGCTCGTATGACCCGTACCTGTCAGAGTCTCTCTTCCGAAGTTGGTGTTACCGTTTCTAGGCGCGAGATTCGGGTGTTCGCTTTGAGTTCGACCTACCGCTCCACTCGCGGTCGTGCTTGCAGCCGATACCCGGCTCCCGCAACAATACATTTACCCTTTTCGTGGTTTATAATTGGAGAGATTTGTTTATGTCGTCGAACGCTTAATTCCAAACTTTCGGGGGTGTTATATAATTGGAGAGAGTGTTATAGTCACCTGTTATTTCAAACTTGTGTGTTGCCTGGTGAGAGTGTTTAGGGATCACCTTATTGCAAGCTCGTGGTGTTGTTAATGGGGGTGGGAGGAGTGGTTGAGATCACCCTTCATTTCGATAAGCGTTGTTGGTGTTTTATTGGCTGGGGAGAGTGTGTAGCGATCACCCACTAGTTACAACCTCCGCTGGAGATCGGTCCGTTGCAGTTGTGTGCAAGCTGATTATAGATCACTCTTAGTTCAACGTCGTGCGATGATCTCGTGTAAGTTGGTCGAGAGTGTTTTATACGATCGAGCCTATGTCACTTGTGGTGTTTTCTGTGGAGAGTGTTATAATCACCTGATTTAAACTCATGTGTTACAATTGGTGAATCTACCACGGTGATGTACTCTCCGTCTCTATTAGGACTATGTGCTCGTTATAATTGTGAGGTTTTTTATATCCCCATTATTGAAACTGCCATCCGAGAGAGTTCTTAAATTGGCTGCCTTGATTGTGGTTATTGATCATGACCTTATCAAATCTGGTTGATTATAATTGGAGAGAGTGTTATCTCACCCTTAGTTCAAACTGCGAATCGACCCCCGGACTCGTCGTTCGCTTCTGCGCTGGTTGTTATTAATACACATAATAAGTGCAGTGGAGAGAGCTGTTTGATCTACACTTATTCAAAGTTCATGGTGTTATATTGGAGAGAGTGTTAGTCGATTCACCCTTATTCAAACTCTCTCGATGCGCACTAAATTGTGAACGCGTGGAGTGTGTTAGCGGTTTAGTGCACCATTGATTCAACTCATGGTCGCTGATAGTCACCCTTGAACTCGATCCGTAGCGTGTGTCATCATTCCGATCACCCTTGATTCAACTCATTGTGTGTGACAATTGTGACGTGTTATTGTCACCTTATTCAAACTCGCAATGAGGCGTCCTGCTAATTGGAGCCAGGAATTATCTACGTTTCGGATTTCTCCCTCACGTCAAGAACCTCATGTGCGGAGAACGACCACTGTTATTAATTGGGAGGAGTGTAGTAGATCGTCCGCATTTTAGTGTCAAACCATAGTGCTTATAATTTGATGAGAGGGTCGATTATCGACTCACCCCTGATTCAAATACTTTGCTTTTGAGATTTTGTTGTAGCGGTGTATTAGTGCATCACCTTGATTCAAACTCATGTGTCTATTACATTACTCGTGAGCCTGTAATAACTTCGAGTCGCCTCGTATTATCCTACTGCGCTGGTGTTATAATTCGGTGAGAGTGTTATGCATATCACCCTTTATTCAAACTTCATGGGTGTTAGCTACTCTGGAAGAGAAGCTGGTAATCGCACCAGCCAACCTTGATTTCGAAATGGCTCTGTTTGGCTGCTATTATTGGAGAGTTGTCTTGGATCACCCTTATTCAAACTGAAATCGTCGTGGGATAAATGCAGTCGCAGCTGTTCATAGGCGTTTAGATGTCACCCTTATATTCAACTCATGGTGTTATAATGTGAGAATTGATACGAGCTCGACAGCTCATTCACAAATCATTCTGTCGGTTGTTTATAATGCGAGAGTGTTAGGATCACGCCTTATTCACAAGTCATGGCGAACACCCGCGGTGGTATATTAGGACGTGAGTGCGTTAGCAGTCGTTATGCTCGATCACCTGATTCACAACTCATGGTGTATACATTGGTAGAGTAGTTAGCGATCCCTGATTCAAACTATGGTATTATAATGTCGTACGCGAGAGACTGTTACACTCGCTCGGCCTTCGTTCACTGACGTTATTCGCGTTTCAGAATTGGACGTAGCGCTGTTAATAGCCTCGAGCCCTCTTCATTCATCGTTCTTTTGCATGGTGTTCATATTGGACGTGAGTGTTATAGACACCCTTAGTCAAAGCTCATGGTTGTATAATGCTGGAGTAGTGTTATAGATCCACCTTATTTCAAGAACTTGTGGTGTTTATAATTGGGAGCGCTAGACGGATACTGTGGTTAACTCAGTTATGCCCTTTTTCCAAGCTTGTTGGTGTTATTATTGATCGGCGGCGATACGTCCTCCTCTGAAGCACCCTCGAGTTCTAGGTTGCAGTGGTGTTTATTAATGAGGAGAAACTTTACCTTCCCTCCAGCCGTCAATCTGTTCATTACGTGTGGCTTGTTTGTCATTGAATCGGTGCCGTGAATACCATCAGGGCCCGACTCCGATGCCACAGGGACATTTCGTGAGCAGCGCGTTTAATTATTTGGCGTTTTCAAGAGTAGGATGAATCTTCAGTATCATGTTATGACACATGTAGTTCCCCACAGACGGGCCACAATTCACACATAGCAACTCTCGGTCGGCAACCTACTTGCGGTGCTCTGTTTGGCACTTTCATCAGCGCGGGACAAAAAACACAGCGAAAGCGTTCCACAAAGGGACAAGACGAACGTCTTGCTTCCTAATCCTACGAATCCATTTCTATTTCAATCCTGTTACGGTTACGCTCGAGAACAAGGGGATTGGATAAATTTCGTTATTTTTACATCTTCGGGGGTTATCCTCTTAGGTCCGGTGTTCAACAGCTTCTAACTTCCAATAACAACCATTTGCAGGCATACGGAACTGTGCGTATTGTCCCTACCCTCGACATGAACACAGGTGAATAGCTAAAGCATGAACGATTGCCATTCCCTTTGCGCCATTTCTGTCGGCTCGAATCCACCCCAGGAAAATTAGAGCCCGGAAAACTCGTCCTCGCCTTTTATTGACACCAAACAATAGACCATCGGGAACGGCACCACTATGGCGCCTATCACTCTTCCATACAGTTAATTGACTGTCGATCATCACCAACCTCCCGTTTAGGTTGCAGTGGTACTAACTTATGCAAGGAAATCCTGTGCGATCAAACTCCCCGAGAAGACTCAGTTGTGAGTGCTGTTGCTGTCTGGACATCTCGAGACCTATTAGCCTCCCCCTTGACATACCATGCTGTGGCTTTTTCGTTTGCAGACGTGCGTTTGCTGATTTGATAAGTAATAACTATTAGGCTTTACAAGGTGGAACCTGGGTCTGTGACTATGTGATGACATAGTTCAGAAACGCTCGAACGCATCGCTCACGATCACGACATGTCTGGTGTTCGTTTCTCTGCCAGTTTGTTACTTACTAACGGAGTCTTTTCGACCATCCTTTTTTCCGAATTGTCGTAAAGAACTGCTCAAGCGTGCCGTTTCACAATCAGACTGTCCTTGCTTGTCGATGACACACGGATTCTACGTCGTGATATTTTTCCGTTGGCGCATTGCGTAATGATTGCTCTCCAATTTTGTACGTTTCGACGACTCTTGATAGCCTTCCTCTCGGACGGTTGTTTTTCGCTCATTCGCCAAAACTTTCGGTCGACGACAACACCCATCAGCTTCGTCGTTTCCTGTTTTCTGCAACGATGATCACTTCAGTCAAATCTTTCGTGCGTTGAATTAAAGCGAGAGAACGTACTTATATGAGGTGGCCATGCTATGATTGTCGTTCTATGCCACGACAACATCAGGGAGCGGAACTACGAGCTTTCGGAAACCTCCGAAGCCTGTGTTTTTGTTGCACGAATGTTATTCTTCAAATGTTATGTGTTTGATGCAAGCTCGATCACTTTATATACCACCTCTCGGATAGAATATCGTTCCATGCGTCCTATGCTGCCCGTTCATTTGCCTGTTTTGGCTGAGTGTGCTGTGCCCGTAAACTCATGATAGGTGCAGCTCCACAGTACGTCGTGGCCTTGAATAGAAGAACCGATCCCAGTAGGGATAGCTGTGAGCCCAGGGAATGTATACTCTGTCGTTAACTCTTCTCACGCCAGGGAATTCTGTGGTTGGCCTTGTTCTGCGAGACAGACACGTATCACACTCGTTTAAGAACTTCGTGTTTTATTGGGCATCTTGTCGAAGACGTTTTGCGTCGGTTTTGGTGCAAAGAAGGCAGCTTATGTTCTCGGCCCTTCGATTACAGACTGATTTTTTACAACTTTATTTTGGCCTCGAAGCTCAGTGCAGACACAACAACGTCAGATCTGGGCCCTTCCAAAGCCCCTAGTTAAAATTCCTGCTTCGAAATGAATCATTTAGTAATCTGAATTTTATTGTTCAGTCTTCTTGTTTGGTCAGTGTCCAGCCTGATATCTGCATATTTATCGGGGTAAAACAGATTTCAAGGAACAGACGTGCGACATTTTCACAACTGTCAGTTCAGAGGAAAGACCTCCTCTTCGTTTTCCATGGCCGGCATATGGGATACACAATATGGGAATGACCGAATATGTTGCATTCCCACCTTTACCTCTCATTCCTCAGGAATCAACTTTCTAGTGTTCATGAGTCCCTCGTTTGTCTTTTGGTGTGCCTCCCTTTAGAACTGCGTGCTTGACGACTCTCGCTCACGACGTTTTTGTTCCCACTCCCAATGCAGGTTGCAAGGGCTTCTCTGCAAACCAATTTTACAGTTCATCTCCAGTTTCACCTTGGTCAGTAACACTGCCAGCTGGTGAAATTGAGCTTGTGTTCCTTTTGCTCTCCTTCCGTGGGGTGTTTTGCAACTGAATGAGGGGACATCGAAATGGGCATCTTGGCCAATCCCTGGTTCTGCCAATGTGTTAATAATTCCCAGCAGGTATACTCTAGACAATGCAGTCAAGTTTGTCAAAGGCACATTCCTTAGAACACGAAACACTTGAAACATAGCAAAACATACCCTCATTAAAATGTTTTTATTATACCAATAACTATCATAGCTCAGATATTTTTCATGACAATTAGACAATGATATTAGACTGCCAAATACGACTCAAAATCCCCATACAAAGATAGCCTGCAACTATATGTGTCCAAACTCTCTCGATCGGTCGCTGAACAGTGGTTCACGGTATCAAAATTTGACTGAAATAGAGAAGGCTCACTAAAAATCTAAACAGCGATAGAAAGATATCTGAATACAACTGTCAAGATATTAAGAGTATTGGAATGTTTATTTTAAACTGAATTTTATTGATAAACACACAGTGCACCTGTCAGTAAAGGTTGTGTGGTGCGATGGGTATCGACTTTAGAATTGCATTATTTAACCTGCACTTTCTCCCTTTTCCGTGCAGTTCCTGTTTCCTTCTTGGGCACCAACCCTACTCGTTGCTTCTGCTCTCGGGTCTCTTTTCGTTTTGTTTTTGGCCCTTCTCTTCATTTGGTTTTCCTTTTGGGTCTTATTTCTCATCACTTGGTATGCACACGATTCATCCATCGGCGCGTGCCTCTTGGTCCACTGCTGCGTGCAGCCGAAATGTCGAGGCCAATTTCCGTGCAGTGGGCGGAGGCCCGACTCCTGGCTTGGGCCCTGCTGACTCACAGTGCAAAATACATTGTGAATAAGCAATTTATTCATGGGATTGGGGACTCTCCTGCGCAGCTCAAAAGCTGTCTCAACTTATAGACGATCGAATAACATGGCTCGTAGTGAGATTTTAAATTGGTGGGATGGGTGGTGTATAATTGGGAGGAGTGTTATAGGATACCCCGGCATTCAACTCAGTGGTTGTTATATTGAGAGTGTTATTGGTCATCTCATTCAGACTTCGTGGTGTTATAATTGAGAGAGTGTTATGTGCCTCTCTATCCTGTGTGTGTTATATTGGAGAGTGTATTGGTCACCCTCATTCAAACTTGTGTAAATTGGGAGTGTATCCCATTCACCTGGGTGTCATAATGGAGAGGGTGTTATGGGTCACCCTCATTCAAACTTGTGGTGTGAGTTGGAGGAGTGTTATTGTCTCCCTCATTCAGACTGTTGGGGGTGGTCGTCTTAAATTGGAGAGGTGTTATGGGTCACCCTCATTCAGTTGTGGTGTCTATAATTGGAGGAGAGTGTTATTCTCCCTCATTCAGGATCGTGGTGGTATAATTGGACGAGAGTGTTTATCGATCGCCTCATTCAGACTGTGGGTGTGTTCACTAATTGGAAGAGTGTTATTGGTCACCCTTATTCAAACTTGTGCGGGTGGTGTAGTAATGGTGGAGAGAGTGGTTTTGGATCACACCTCATTCAAAAACCTATGGGTGTGTAATGTGGAGAGAGTGTGATGTGCGTACCTCTCGCCTCATTCAAGACGGGGGTTGTAATTGGATGAGATTTATATATATATGTATAGATCATAATATATTAAAAATGTCAACTTTATTATTTCATTTATTTTTTTCCGTTATAAATAATTACTACGGATATTAAACAATATTTTTCTCGGATCATAAACAAATATAATATGCACAAATATGTATCGGTCCCTGGCACTTGGGAGAAGAGGTAAACCTCCATCCGCCACATCGATAGTTTGAGAAGCACTGTATCGATTACCTATCAAACTTCTGTGGTGTTCAATTTGAGAGAGCGTTATAGGATCCCCTCAT
>CM068962.1:2839913-2857467 GCA_035128595.1 Eptatretus atami
GTATGTCTGGGTGGCATTGCCTTGGAGGCATTGGTTTTGGAGAACCGCAACATATTTATATATATATATATATATATATATATATATATATATATTATATATAATATATATATATATATATATATTGTTGCGAATTCGCCCCCCGCGTGCGATCGCCACGTAACTCGAATCGCACGTCCGCCACCGGACGGACAATTCTGTCGTGACCTCTCGGACTAACGCGGGAGCCAGTCGGGTGGGGGTTTAACCTCACCACACCCAGTCCGCATTACCCCGGGAAATAGGGTGAATCGCCGAAAGTCAATACCTAAGTACTCGCACGGGTAACCTACCGAGGGGTTGTACCACGCCACAGGTCGACTTCGGACACGAACCTTAAGCGGCTCGTTCCGTGTACAGGGATAACCGAGCGGAGTTATCGTCGACCTTGACGGTTCCAATAATTATCGGGCGTATCACGCCCACTCGACCCTTTACGTGAAGCAGATGGAGACCAACAAGGAAAGGACGCAGCGAAACGGGGACAATTCAACACAAAGCACATTTATTTCACACACAGATAGCACACATATACAGCACGTATTTACAGCCAAACAGTCAGAGATGCACATATATCAAATAAAAGAAAAGAAACAGTGACGCAGAGTTAACACGACTAAGACGACACACCGGCAACACTTAACAGTTCTACTTCACAAGACACGGCGCAACAGCAAGTTCCACACAAAATAAACCCGAAAAGAACAAGGCTTCCTTGTGCGCCGTCGAGCCCTCCTCCACGACTCACCTCGGCTCCGTCTCCTTCCGCCATCCTCACTACCGACGATCCTTCACAGCTCCACTCAGAGGGGAAAAAGACAGAGAGCTCTCCACACGAAGGGGAAAAAGACAGAGAGCTCCACACGAGGGAAAGAAGAGAGCTCCTTGCACCCGGCGTGTCCGTATTTATAGCGCGGGCCCCGCCTCCATCCGCCCCGTTTTCGGCTCCACCCTCCTTCGAGAGGTTCCGAAAAGGGGCGTGCCTTCGTTCCCCTCCCCGCGCCATGCGGGGGCGAGGAAAGTCATCTTGGCGCAGGGCCAGGGAATTATTCCCAAAAGAGGCCCTCTTTAACTGACCTCTGACCTTTGACCTGCATCGCCCCTCCCACTCCAAAGCGCGGGAAGCCAGATGGGAGAAACAGGCGGGAAACTGCGCATCTCGCAGTTCCCTCTGTGGAGATCGTAACGCAAGGAGCTTTGTGAATGGCGAGTGGTGAAGTGCTGGTAGCGCAGTTGTGGAAGGTGGCGTCGTGGCGTGAGTGGAGTGATTGTTGGCTTCGAGTTGTTGGCGTCGTGGAGTGAATGGAGTGATCGTGGAGATGTTGGTTGTGGCGATGTTTGTTGTTGTTTGTGCACCAACATAACAATAAGAAGAAAATGGCTAACTCAAAGGATGCAGCCCGAATGAATCACATAATTCCTCTAAACACGGTTTGGGCTAACTACACATGTACTTCAGAATACCTCACTACGGACCTGATGGGTTGCGAATTCCACAGCGTAACTAACCTCCCTTTTAGGACTCGTCCGAGTCGTCAAATTCTCGTGGCATCATGTGTAGTCCCCCTAGTACGTTTTACCTACGGATCCCTGAGTGCGACATTCATGGTATTCGGTCCCAAATAACCTGAGGGCTGAATAACTAACTAAACAAACCACTCACACGGAGACTTAAATAAAATTGCCGCGCTAGACAGACATGCCGGGGGCGCACTCATATTTACAATACAACTTAACCTTAACTTACAAATTTACACTAAACCATGGCCCAGGATCAATGGACCTCTGCAAAAGAAAGCAGTTAGAGGGAGCAGGCGCTCGCATGCAGTCTCTGGCTCAAGCAATGCAGGTGACAGGGAACGTGGCGGCTGCTCACACGCAGTCCTAGCTCCCCTTTGAAAATGACCACAGTGAACCACAACGGTGCATGGGCTGCACAAACGCAGTCTCCGTGCCACCTCAAGTGGCACACGCATAAGTACAATGGATGGATGGATGGATGGATGGATGAATGGATGGACGCAAACACGGTGCACGGGCCGCACTGCAGGCCGCTGTTGTAGCTGCCAACGGCAGTTCTCGCAGCTTGCAAACTGTTGCTTGTGGATCTGGCGCGCATGGCAATGAACGAGGGGGCAAGCAAAATTGAACGGGGCGGGTGAACAGGGGCAGTGGGCATGGGCATGGCAAAGGTAGCAGGCAAACACAGCCTGCAGAACAAGGCCGTTGCAGGCAAACACGCCGGCAGACGAAGTGACCGGCACAGGCTTGAAGCAAAACAGCCGTCGAGACGATCCGACGCACAGCTTGAGCACAGCAGCTGCAGACGATCCGGCCGTACAGTCGCAGCAAACAACAGCTGCGATGAGTGGCCGGCCTCTTGCCGTGCAGGGAGGTTGGTGGAGGGAGTGCGGTGGTGCTGGCCACACACAAGGCGGGCTCGGCCTACTACCTGTCTCCCTCCACCTATCGCCTTTGCTGTCATGTCCATACCACCCTTAATTTGTAAAAACCAATTTAGCCCCAATATTTTTTTTGTTGTTTTTATGTTTATCCTTACTTCCACTATAATTCGTCCCTAACCCCTTTACTGTCTCTGTTCGGCTAACCTATTCCCTAGCCTACTCCAACCCTACGTTCCCTAGGAGGGGATTAAGGGGAGGCTAGCGTCCTGTGTCGAGGCCAACTCAAGCCCAGGATGGCCTCCCCAGACTTCAGCGATCTAACCAAAGTGGGTCCAGCGGCCCACAAGAGAGCGAAGGGATGGATGGTGCGGAGGGGTACACTTCCTATCTACCATAACCATTAACTTTAAACTACCCGCGGGGCTTTCAACAAGCGCTCTCGCTTAATCTATTGGTTCTAGCAACCAGATTCCGTCGCCCGTGTTGGTGTCCTCACAATTTCGGGCCTCGCCCAATTCTTCCTCTTGCTTGCACGGTTTCGTGGCTGGGACGCGTGCTCCCTTGGCAGGCCGACCTTGCCGATTCTCCGCGATGGCACCCCGGGCACTACACTGCCTCGAGCCTACCAGCTCCCTAACACCGGGAGTGCCCTCCCTGGCGACTCCCCTGAAACGCTCACCTGGCAGGCTGGCCTCCCGGGCCTTTCCGAGGGTCACCCGTGCCAACACTGCCACGGCGCTCCGGGCCCCGCATCCTGCGGGCGCACCCGTCCCACTACGCTATCCCCGGCCCCATGGGCCTTGGCCTACTACGGCCGACTAGCCTGGTGCCGGGTACCACTCAGCGATCCTCACTTTCGCAGCCACGCTCCCAGCCCGTCAACAGGCTCCTGCCACCCTCCAAAATGGGTTCGAGCCTACACTCCCACAACAGCAAACGACTTCCATTTGGTCAATTTAACTAACCCACTACACTACACTGACCCGGGGTCCTGGGCGGGAGCTACTCCTCCCAATCGCTCATGGACCATGCATCCACATTCGCTCACTCACACGAACCGCTGCCTCACTCTCATCATGTACTCACCTCACACTTCCAACTCTTAAACACGCACACCGCTGAACTCTGCAATCCTGCTTATACCTCCCCTAACTACCTCGTGCTCCACGTCGTCCTTAAACTAAGCACTTCTTTTAGCATTACGTAGCTAAGCTACGTCCCTCTACACACTCAGTCTGTCTTTGTCTTCTAAGATCCATTTTTCCATTTCCACCTAAATCTGACTACAATCCTCTACTAATCCATTCCAAGGCCCCATGAGGATTACCTGCCCATGGAGCGGTCTAGCTAAGCTAACCTTCCCCTAGCTAGTTCCATCCTGTGCCCAGGCAAGGGGGTCTTCCACCCCTTACCCGGGAATCCTGTTCACGCGAAAGCGAGGCTTGCTTTTGTTAAAAAAATTCTTTTTTCAAATTTCGCAGCACAGCGCGGAACTCGCAGTCTCGCGCCTTTGCACCTTGCCCGTGACGTCATGCCGTGTACTGTACTCGTCCTCCGGCACATCGGCAGGGATTCACCCTGCCGGATCCCGAACACACGTGCAGCCATGACGTACCTGCGCACCACAAAAGCAAACCTCGCACTCGAGGGCTCCCACGCGAGCACATGTGCTCTGCCTTGGAGCTTACACAAGCTCGCGTGGAGAACCCGTCCGGTCAAATCCGTTTACCTGCCTAAACTTGTCGTCCGCGGGATCGGCAAATCCACCGCGTGCGTTTCGGCACGGGTTTCAACCCGCAAGCGAGCACGTGGGGCCTCGTGCGTTGCACAGCACGGACCTGCGCTCGTGCTGGTGAACCCGGCACGGTCCCGAAACAGCTACGGCCGCTACTCGGCCCTCGTCTCTCTGTCGCCGTTGTCGTCGCCATTCCACCAGCACACCCTGCGTGTCACGACGCTCACACTCCACTCCATTCACATCACCCGGGAGACGGGCTGCATGCTCACGCATGCCACCGTCATCTCCCTCACATACAGCGACCTTACACACACTGTCTCCCTCACACTCGCCGCTCACTCTCACTCGTGCCATTTCCCTCACACAAATGGTTCCACTCATCGCGGTGCCTCATCCACACACGGCGTGTGGGAGGCACGCACTTCGCCACTCGCAGCCTCGCACACCATTTTACTCACACACGCGACGCGGTCCTTTCACACAACGCTTTCACACAGCTTGCGCACGTTGCAGCACACTTTTGCCACGCTCGTGTCACACACCTCGACACCACACATGCGGGACCAAACGTGGGGATTCGTGCCAACAAGGGTCCGGGCCTCTACACCCCAAGCTTCGTGTGCACCCGTTCGCCTCACTCATCCCTCGAACTCGCTAAGCAGACCGAACCCACCTGGTCGTGAGTCGTTCAAGGGGGCAAACTCCCTCGTTCCTGGAGGCAGCCATCCGCTGCTCGCCGGGTCACAACACAGTCCACCAGCTCCCCCTCATGGTCTCACTAACTCATGTGTGTGTGTGCGTCTCTAACCCCGTCCAATTCACCCTCTATTCCCCCGTGTCTCTGCCAACTCTTCACCCATTACCTCCTCGTCTCCACTATTTTATTTCCTTTGTCGTCACTCGTGTCTCGTCTCACACGTTTCGGTCACCGTCCCCCCGATTAGTTTTTCCCTCTCGGTCACCGTCACGCTTTCGCCAATACGTCCCCCGATTAATTGTCCTCACGCCTCCACTGCGGCTGACAACCGTTGCACCCCGTCCCAGCTCGTTGCTCCCACACGTGGCGTCGCATTACGCACTCCCCTGTTATTGCTTCATGCCGCTGCAGGCTTCGGCCATTTGCTGCATCTCACCCGCATTTCTTCCATTTTGTTTCCATTCTTTCTTCACCTGTTGTAAATTCGCATTCATTTGATTATTCATCCTGCACACATTTGTTTTATTTCGTTCATTTGTTGCGTATTCGTATCCATTTGAGTGCGTTTCATCCATTTTCGTTTTCATTTCGTTCATTGTTGCGTATTTGTTTTCATTTCTCTCATCAATGCTCAAATTTCCATCATCTGATCGTGGGCGAATTCGCACGTGGGGGGGTTCGTCCGCACACCAGCCACTGCGCCTCATTTGAGCTCTGGGTTCAGTTGGGGGGAAGTTCGTCCTGTACAACCAGCATTTCTGCATGGGATTCCTCCTGAGCATGGTCTAAACATTCTACATCCATTTTATTACACCCGGCTCGCTCGCCTTGAGACTCCATCTTATTTCTTAACGGGTTAATTTTAAATCGCTCGTAATTTGGAGGGAATCGGGGTCGCTCCTCTCACCCGGGACCGATTCCCTGTGATTTAGCTGGAGACAGGAGAGTTCGTTTCCCGCTCTCTGACACCAGTGTTGCGAATTCGCGCCCCGCGCGTGCGATCGGCCACGTAACTCGAATCGCGGCACGTCGCCCACCGATGGACAATTCTGTCGTGACCTCTCGGACTAACGCCGGGAGCCAGTCACGGGTGGGGGTTTAACCTCACAACACAGTCGCATTCTACCCGCGGAAATAGGGTGAATCGCCGAAGTCAATATACCTAAGTACTCGCACGGGTAACCTACCGAGGGTTGTACCACGCCAGTCGACTTCGGAACGCGCTTAAGCGGCTCGTTCCGTGCTACAGGGATAACCGAGCGGAGTTATCGTCGACCTTGACGGTTCCAATTAATTATCGGCCGTATCAACGCCCACTCGAACCCTTTACGTGAAGCAAGATGGAGACAACAAAGGAAAGGACGCAGCGAAACGGGGAACAATCAACACCAAAGCACATTTATTTCACACACAGATAGCACAACATATAAGCACGTATTTACAGCCAAACAGTCAGAGATGCACATATATCAAATAAAGAAAGAAACAGTGACGCAGAGTTACACCGACTAAACGACCACGGCACACTTAACAGTTCTACTTCACAAGACACGCGCCAACAGCAAGTTCCACACAATAAAACCCGAAAAGAACAAAGGACTTCCCTTGGTGCGGCCGTCGAGCCTCCTCCCCCCGACCTCAACTCGAGCTCCGTCTCCTTCCGCCATCCTCCTACCAGACGATCCTCACCTCACACTCAGAGGGGAAAAAGACAGAGCTCTCCACACGAAGGGGAAAAAGACAGAGAGCTCTTGCACCGGCCGTGTCGTCCTTTATAGGCGGGGCCCGCCCTCATCCGCCCCGTTTTCGGCTCCACCTCCTTCGAGAGGGTTCCCGAAAAGGGCGTGCCCTCGTTCCCCCCCGCACCATGCGGGGGGCGAGGAAAGTCAGTCTTGGCGCAGGGCCAGGGAATTATTCCCCAAAAAGAGGCCCCTCTTTCATGACCTCTGACCTTTGACCTGCACGCCCTCCCACTCCAAGCGCGGGGAAGCCAGACGGAGAAAGCGGGAAAACTGCGCATCCTCGCAGTTCCCTCTGCGGAGATCGTAACCGCACGGAGCTTGTTGAATGGCGAGTGGTGAAGATGCTGGTAGCGCAGTTGTGGAAGGTGGGTCGTGGCGTGAGTGGAGGATTGTTGGCGTCGGGTTGTTGCGAGTGAGTGAATGGAGTGATCGTGGAGATGTTGGTGTGGCAATGTTTGTTGTTGTTTTTGTGCACCAACATAAAATAAGAACAGAAAATGGCTAACTCAAGGATCGCAGCCCGAATGAATCACATAAATTCCTCTAAACAACGGTTTGGGCTAACTACACATGTCTTCAGAAATACTCACCTACGGGACCTGAATGGTGGTTGCGAATTTCCCAGCCGTAAACAATATATATATATTTATATATATAATTATATACACATAATATACTGTATATGTATTATATTATAATTATATACACATACATAACTGTATATGTTTATATGAACATAACTGGGAGATGTACTTTGCTTGTTAAATAATGTAGTTTTTTTTTTTTTTTTTTTATTAACTATTAATATATATTTGAGAGTGTTTTATTTGACTTCATGCACTCCTGAACCACTGGATCAAATGACTTGAACTGTTGGTTGTACTCGTGGGATGCTTGGTAAGTTATGTCGGGAGGGGAGGGGGTTTAAAAAAAAAAAAAAAAAAATTTGGTTCAGAAACCGACAACCAGGTACTATTTACCATGGGAAACTCGACAAAAAGCAACAAGGAAAAGATATAATGATGTGTGTATTCACAAGAATTACCCTGTGCAATCTTGAGAAGCACTTGGTGCAAGCCAACTCTTCTATGGGCAAATTTGTAATTGCATCTCTTACACTTAGTTAAATGTGTACAAAATATACTTGAAAAGTCTGCTTGAGGGGACATTCAGAATCCTTTACAATGTAGGTTTGTTTCTCGTTCTTGAGTATTTCAACTCCAGGCTAATAAAGACGGCACAATAGATTGATAAAGTGAATAGAGAGATCGTAAAACGCCAAATTGTATTTTTATTCGCTTTTTTTTTTTCCATCAGCCAGCACTATTGAGGCTGAACGATTACAACGATTCTAATTTAAGGAAGTGATTGTCTCTTGGCATTAGATTTAATTCGGTTTTCTATTTCCGGTTCTGGGTTTGGAGCGTTGGCAGTCTCCTTCAGGACTCTCTGCTGACGATCTCAAGTTAAGTTTCGGTCGTTATCTGTCCCGTTTTTAACTGTTTATTTCTCACCTGCATGTTACTGTGTGTTCCTAGTTCGGTTTTGTTTCAAAAATCGTGTTTTTGTGAGTTTTTTCCGCGACCTTGTCTTACCGAATGCTGAGCCGACCCATCGTTCCACTCGTGTATCAATCGTGTTTATTTGTATTTTCTCCCCATTACTTCATTTCTATCTTCCCCATTCCCAAGACCCCATCCCTCCAACTACACTCTATTTGTTGTCTTAAATTAATTAAATAAATAAAAACTACCTTTCTCTCTTGCACAGCACGCACAAGTCTCGATTCTTTCTCTCTTCTTCTTCTTCTTCATCTCCTCCTCTTTCTCTTCCTCCTGCGGCACACCATCTTTATTCTACTGAGCTGACCCTCTCGCTTCACTTTCACGATATTTCTGATCGACAACCTTCCATTTCCCGAATCTTACCTGTTCTCAAAAATACATCAAAAATGATAATCTCCTTGTATCCTTTCAATCTCCACACTCCTGTAACCACTGTTCTCTCTACTCTTCTGGTACTTTTCATCGACCCAGCGCTTCACACTGCATTTACCGTCCAAATTCCCACACACTTCCACGATTTTAGCTTCACTTCCCTTTTCAAATGTTATGCAATCCTTATTTTAAAATAATAATTTCACTTTTTTACGATACACCTCCCAAGCAAGTGTTCTCCCAATAACACGTGATCTGTTTCGACCCATGGTTTATCGATCCAATTTCACCATTCACGACACGATTTTTCGACACTTCCATGACCTAATCTGATGAAACTCTCTCAAACAATAATTAATAATAAAAAAACGATCTCTTATAATGCTTATCTCTTCCTCTTTCAACATGTTTAGTTCTTACTATTCATAATGCACTACTCTTCGACTATTGAAACAGACTGCTCTCAATTCAACCTCTCCTTCATACTTGCCGAAAAAATCCAACTGTACAGGCGTTTCTTCTCTCCATTCTCTGAATTTCTTATTGCATCCATCAAGAAACTGTTTAATCGATCTCTGACCTAAAACTTTTAAAACCAGTTTGCAATGAATGTTCGCTTCCATCAACCATTTTTTTTTCCGACTTCAGTGCAATTCCCCCTCCCTCCTCTCAAGCAACTTCCCACTCTTCTCCTCCAAGCTCCCTCTACCTCTCTCAAAACTCCCCACCTTTCTCCACCATTCATCCCCCTCACTCATTCTTCTCAAGTTCCCCCCTCTCATCAAGCTGCTCTTCCACTGCCCTCTCACCTCCATCTCTTCACTCCACCTCCTAAATCTCAACCTGCTCTTCTCCTCTTTCCCCCTCTCCCACGCACACAGAGCTTTTCTCCTCTTCATCCACCCCTCCCCTAAGCTATTGTGCATCCCCCACACTCTTTCAACAACCTCCTACCTCCCCCCTTGTCCTCCCCTCCCCTCCTCCCCCCCCTGCACCAAAGCCTCTCCCTCCTCTTCATTACAGTGTGGACCTCAAATTATCCGGGCCTTCGTCAACTTTTCAGACCTTTCCATACAAGTTGCCACTGACAAACAGAAATAATTGCCAAACAGAACTTTCTCCAAGACGTGTCGACTCCCAAGTATTCTCCTGGTTACTCCTCCTCCGTATGACAGCCTGAGCGCCGTCCTGTGGAGAGTTGCTCTCTTCATCAAAGACTCCATCTCCTCTCCACGCACTGCCTCACTCCCACACCCAGGAATACCTCTGCTACGGCATTCCCCTTCCACTCATGTTTTAATGTTACTGTACTGTCCATCAAAAGTGATGACTCATCTACACCTCACTATCTGAAACATGACAACTTCTTATTTCCTATCCAAACTCTCTCTTCCTCATATGTGCGACTTCAATTGTCATCGTGCAGTTGGCTAGGTGTGGGTACCTCTCTCACCTGTCATGGCACTTCACAAAAGCTTTTGACGACTCATTTGACTGACTCAATCGGTCAACTTCTACCGGATTCAAACAATGGTACTCCATCTCTTCTGGATCTTATTTTGACAAATTTCCCTGACAATATTGCTGCTCTTCCTCGCTCCATCGTTCTTCTGACCACGTCCTTGTCAAAGTGAACATCTCTCTGGCATTATCAGAGAACCACTCACCGCCGTCGAGTCTGGCATTTCACTCAAGCCGACTGGCAGGGTCTCCAAGCAGCCATGAAACTTGTAGTTATGGTCTCCTATCGCTACTTTTCTCCAACATCAACTCGTCTGGGAATTCTTTCAAAGAAACTTGCTCTCTCATGCACAGATTTTCCCTCTCATCTTCAGTTGTCCTAACCTTCTCCCACCACGGTCACTGAAGCTTGTGCGAGGCAGTTGTCCTGAACAACTTGCCTTTGCTCGTGGAAAGCAACCCAACTGAGGATAATCTCAGTTCCTTCATAAAGCTCGGAACAAGTGTTTCTCCCTCAGGAGAGCCAGAAAACAACATCTTTCTTTAGCTCAAGTCTGAACTTTCAAACCTCCTCTCTCCTCAAAATCTGGTGGCATCTAATCAAATCTGTTTCTGGTATATGTTCCCCCTCATCCCTCCCTTACCTCAAATGGCGCACTGCTGATACCGCACGTGAAAAAGGCTGAATGCCTAAACTCGGTGATTGCAGCTAAATCTTGTGTCAAAAACCCATCACTTTCTCTACCACCTTACCCAGTCGCACCAACTGTGCCTGGACTCTGCGTCCTTTTCTCTCCGACAAGTGGAGAGCTTGCTGTCAAACTCGACTCAGATTGTGCAACCGGTCACGGCGGCATCAGCCCACATGTCCGAAAACATATCTTCTGCTCTTGCTCACCCTCTCTCTGTTCTATTCACCTCTCATTTGCTCAAGGTCATCTGCCTCTGCTTGGAAATCAGCAAACATCACTGCCCTGCATAAAAGTGCAAAACAGATCCCTGCAATACAGACCAATCGCCTTCTCCCAATCATCAGCAAGGTTATGGATCCATCATCGCTTCAGACATTAAATCCTTCCTCTTCTCCAATGGCCTGATTTCAGATCATCAATTTGGTTTCAGACCAGGTCCTCTACCCTGGATATGTTGCTTCTGCTCTCCACACAATGGATGGAGGTCCTCATGCAGACAGGAAATCTCCGAGCCGTATCCCTGGACATATCACGTGCTTTTGACACGGTCTGGACTGCCTGCTCACCAACTCTTCTTCCATGGTATCCCAAGGCCATCTCCACTCATGGCTCGCAGACTTCCTCTCCTGTCGCAGTCACCGTGTGCCTAAATGGAGTTCTCTCATCCCTCTTCCTGTCCAGGCTGGAGTTCCTCAAGGTAGCATTCTGGGCCCTGTTCTTTTTCTGGTTTCATCATCCTCTATATCTCTTTGCTGATGACTCCACCCTCTGCGTACCATCGGTCATCTTCAGACCGCAAGCGCAGCTTCTTCGCCCACTGAAGACTGGATAAATCAAACTGGTCCAACACGTGAACATGTCTTTCAATCCGGACAAATCTCACACTCTCACGCGATGTCTCTCGAAAGGACCGTTTTAGAAACCCACCCCGCCCACCTCCCCCCATCCATTCTCTCAACAATCCTCTGGAAGAAGTCTCTTCTTTCAAGCTCTGGTCTCACTATCTGCATGACCTTTCTGGAAAGCCACATTTCAACCTGGCTCCAAAGCCATGTCGCGACGGGATCTCCGTCGTGCAAAGTCTTCCTCGCCCGCCTGAGCTCCTGACCACATACAAGCTTAGTCGAGCCTGATGAGATACTGCTCTCCCTCTGGGCTGGTGCTCCTGCCTCCCATCTTTCTCGGCTTCACGCTATGGAAACCAAAGCATAATTCGATCATTGGCATCTCCGCAATGAGGCTGAGTCTTTGGCCTCTCACTCTCTTCACGCAGTGCTGGTCAGTGTCTTATTCTTCTACCATCTCTCTCCAGCCTCGCCCCCCCACCTGCTCCTCTCTGCGATTTGTCCTCACTATATTTCGCAGGTGCTCAAGTCGCCAACACCCTTGGTAAACTACCAAAATCACGATCACTGTCACCTCACTCTTTAATTCCTCTTTTTTCCCTTTCGAATAAACTCCTCACTCTATTCATCCCATCTTCACCTCCAGCTTCAAATGCTGTCACCACCACTCTTATCATCCCCCATCCAATCTCGATTTTTCTACCCGTAATCCACCCAAACCCACCTCCATCAAATTCCCTGCTTTCCTTCCTGAAAGTCCTGTATGTCCATCTTGTATCACCATGCTCCCGCCCCATCCTCCCCTTCACAGATCTCCTGATGTCTCTGTTTCCTCTGTTTTGTCTTCCCACTCCCCCCCCCCCCTCTTGTCTCATGCCCTTGTTTGTGCATTGGGTGTTAGTCTCACACGAGCCATCGACAAGGTATACAAAAAACATAATAAGAATATATAATTCATCGTGTAATATGATGGTATGTCATCCAAGTAATATGCGCTATATGAAATGGTCATGTGAATGTGTAAGTTAATTTCCTCCGTTGAACGTTTTGATGTGACTCAATATTGAAATATCCAATGGTATGTAACATATGGTAAATTTTAATTTCCTCCGTTGAATAGTTTTCCATGTACGCTGTTAAACTAGAATCAACTTTATATATACTGCGGCAGTGATGGCCGGTACCAAGACGCCGTTTATGACCTGCTTTGATGGAAGCTGTTTTTATCAGACACCTGACCCTTTTGTTCTCTTTTTTAACGGAATTACAGTGGGATTTTAAAATAATTCTATTTAAATACATGGAAGACCAAATAAATAGGTACTGCATTGGAGTCGTCAGAAGAACGCGAACAAGCAAAAATCAAAGATGAAGTATGAAGATGAAGCAAAGTAATCGATTAACCGCTAATGTCCACTTGCCAAAAAATTATAATCAATAATGTTAATGTGATAAAAAATAACATGAAGAAACTTGGTGTGAAGTTAATAAAATTCTTGGCAAAGGTAATAAAGCGGATATTCTGGAAAATTGCTCCGATTGGCAGGAGGTTTACTCCAATCTCGAGATATTGATAATTCCTTAGTAATTCTAATTTTACTAACATCGGTGCATCACTAACTAATAAATCTCATATGTAGTCAACCAAATTATGGAAGTATTACTTTCACGTATTTTTTGTTGACTGCATTTATATTGGCAACTATGGAAATAAATGTTTTGAAAATGAAGTTGAAGTATTTGGACCTGGATAGGATTTGGGTTTCAGTTCTATTCCTCGACACCTTAAACCATCCAGGCACAGCCAAGTGAGCCTTATTCAAAATAAATAAATAAATCCATCAAATAACCACATTCACAAATTAAATAATTCTGGCTGCCAGACCATGCGCCTGATCAGGTTGAAATTAAAACTTGTATTCCTCATTACTAGATCAATAATTGTGAAGTTCATGTGATTGATGCGCAGTATGCTTGGTTGGCTTCTGGTTGGAGTGGTGGCTGGATCCTCGATCTGAGTTCAAATCCCCCTTCGCTGTTGAATTAATACAGGTGTGGGGTTACTCTGCCTGTCATCCTTCTGTGGTCGGCCAAAATGAGTGCCACTTGCTGGTATCCTGTGTGGAGTGCGACCCATCCAGGATTGTGTCCAATAGCAAAGGACTGTGCTGGCGCACACAACGCTCTGCACAGAGTATGTCCGATGGATGGATGATGCAGTTCGAGAGATTTTTAAAATACTTTCCTTCAATCCAATATGGCTGCCAACATGAAACTTATCAATTATTCGTGAACACCCTGATATTACAAGGCTTCGAGTTTCCCTCGATCTGTAACCGTTCTGGACAGGATTTTAAAGTTTTTAGGGGAATCCAATTAGGCTACCAAACATGAGACAATTACATAATCGTGGGGAACTTTTGTTCCTCATGGATGGGCGTCGTTCTTAAAGTTTTGCCTTGATCTGTTCAGCAGTTTTTGGAGAAGATTTTGAAGTTTATTTATTTTAATTATTTTTTTAAATATGGCTGTGAACACGTGTACCCTTTGGACGTCATTTTTTTTCTGTTGACCAACTTATCCCTAGTTGCACTCAAAAATTTCAAATGATCGATGTAGCTTTTACAAATGCATTATGAACATAAACGAAGAAACTATGATCTTTTTTTCTTTTTTTAATCACACTTATTTCCATGGGACAGGAGCAAGTTTCAATGTATGGTGAAAATTTGTCGGTCTCCAAGCAGTTCAGAGAAATGTAAATAACATGACAATGTACGTTCGACGTACACACGTGTGAACTGATGCTTAACCCGCTTTTCGCTTCGCGAGCATGGGGAATACATGACTACTGTGGTTAGCATACTCGATCAACACCCTGTTTTCAATCCATATTGTTCTAACCTGCTGCCAATACAGATCGACCCAACTCTTCCTCAGCAATACTAGTTCTGCCTATGCGAAAAATGGATGAACCAGTACATTGCGTAACAGCCACTTGTGCAGTGGCCAATTGTCTGGCACAATTTTCAGTCGCTGGTTGAGAGCTTGAACCGTTCATTCTTAACAATTGATCTATAAGTGATCCCCAGGCAGTTATTTCATTAGTATTCATGTAGTTAGTCCTCCCCTCATGTGGGTTAACAGGACGAGTGCGTTGCGTGGGTCTCGGGGTTAGGGCTAATAAATATCTGATTCATACTTTCATCCCTACTCTCACCCTGTACTTTTAGCCATAGTACAGAACAAGCATGCAAGCACACACGCAATTCAATAGGCAATTGTTGAAAAGCACACCACGATGCCTCCCGTGGCTCGGATCATCCACATCCCTGCTGCACACCACACAACCCGCACACGGAAATCGCACGCCATTATTTCATTCAAATCTGCGTGCCAATTCCCAACCGGCACCTCACCTTACTCCGCACCTCGCTCACCAAACCTCACCACTGACCACAAACGCCTCACGCACACGGGAAAAATATTCCCACACCCCATCGTACTTCTGCATCGCTACAATTCGCCACTAGTTTGAGGAGCACCGCACGGCGTCAGATTGTCCTCTGCGCCGCGCGATGCTCGACCACGCAACGGACACGAATTGCTCCACCGCATTTCACCGGGAACGTCCAGGGTGAGCGCCCGAAATTGATACAGCCCTCATCCAGACGTCGGACGACGGCAAGATCGGGGGCAATGAGGAGGGTCGTGAGAAGGGTAATCCAGGAGATTGGTTTGGGTCCCAGGTGTGCATTTTGGCTCGTGAAGGAGCCCGTGGGTGGCGGAGAAAGTCCGCTGCCATCCGACATTCAGACTGCACTGGGTGCACGTTCAGGGCCGGGGTGCCAGTTCGGGGAGCATTCCCCATGTTCAGTCAGGAGCTCTGAGCCGTGCCGAAGCTGGCAGGCAGCTGAGCCGGTTTCCAGTCCCGGAGCCTGGTGGGCATGGCTCGGGCCGCTGTGGCCCAATAGAGGAGCAGGATTTGGGACACAGCGCGTCGCTTTCTGGTCCTCGCCCCACCCTTCGACTGGGGCTTATAAAAGGGGGAGCGCAGAGCCTTTAGACTCTCTTCTTCAAAACATAATTTGTGTAAGACTGCCGTCCAGAGCATGCTTCTTCTCAGAGAGCTTCTTCTGCTTCGAGAACCTGATCCGAGGCGATTGCAGTCCTTCGAGACTCCCTGCCACGCTGTCGACGCCCCACCACCCCCACGCAGCCAGACGGACCAGTGCGGAGCGCACGTTGCGACAAGCCCCAGCGAATAAATAAGCATGAGATAACGCGCCATATCACGAGGTGGGAACACTCAGACAGAGCATCCCACGGAGGAACACGCAACACACATAGACCTTTACACGGCTAGGTTAGGGATCTTTCTCCTCACGCATCTATTCTCCTCTCTTTCTATCCACCCCTCTATTCCATCTTCCTTGGACGCACAAAGAAGAACGTTACTAACTCGCAATCCCATTTTCCTCTGGCATGACACTGCACCCCTCACGTCGCCGATATAGCACCTCCTCACTCCCAAACCGTAGACACCAGTATCTTTCCCACTACCACTCCCAAAGCATCTTGGGCGACGTTGGTCAGCTGACCGCACCAAGTATTTCGAGGGCGCTCATCCTCACTTTTCCCTTTCTTTCTTGGCTCTCCCACTTTCCATGTGAGTGTGCGCGAGTGTGCCCGCGCACGCGAGATGGCGCCTGTCCAAGAGAAAGTAAGATTGGAGAAGATAGTCAGGATAATCCGACTATGTTCTCTTTTGTAAGTTGCCTTTTACCACACCCCACAAATTCCTTCCTATCCCCTGATGTACACAAAATAAACCCCATTCAATGTGCCACAAACTTTTCCTCACTTTATTGTATATAAATGCTTAGTACAGAAATGTTCCCAGCTCGTTTGCATGTTTTCTTCCACTGGTCCAGCATGGCCCGCACCCAAGTTTAGCCAGGAGGTTATTCCCCAACGATCTGTTTCCTCGGCGGTACGTACTTGGCAGTCTCGCTCGGCTGCATCTGATCTGGAAAGGTGATCCGGTTTGAGCAAGTGCGTACCGAGGGCGTGTCCCCGGGTAATTAGATGACGTGACCTTTAGGTAAACGGTATTTATTAGACGGAGGACCCTAAGTCACGTGGTCGAGTTACTGGCATTCGCAGTCGATCAGCAACCCGCCGAGTCACAAAGTTATTCTTGTGCGACGGCCTGCGATTCTTAGTCCGGATGTCAAACACCATTTTTCAAGATGACCTTGCATTAGTGTCCGCACAATGTTTTTCTGCATTTTTGTGATCACCAGACCATCTGAATGAATATTCCGATTGATGCCACTCTGGAACCCTTGAGCATTTTTGTAGAAACCCATTAATACGCAAATTAGCGGTGGCGATTGTCAAATTACTATTTTTCTTAATATCTCCAAAAGGAAGCATCCAAATAGCCTGGTTGAGGTGTCCAACCCCATGTTTTTAGGGTCACTGGTCATGACAAACCCACTTAAAATTCAACATTTAAATTTAGCTCATTAATATGCAAATTAGCAGTCGCCATTATCAAAATAAGAATTTTTCTTAATAACTCCAGAAGTAAGCATCCAAACAGCCTGGTTGAGGTGTCTACACCCATTTTTTTAGGGTCACTGGTCATGATAAACCCACTTACAATTTGATAACATTGAAGTTTAGCTCATTAATATGCAAATTAGCAGTCACCATTATTGAAAATGTAGATAAATAGACATATAGATTAAAAAAAAACACTTCAGTCTTTGTGAATATAGATCACTATTATTCATGCAGATTCAACAATTCGACAGTATGCAATGAAAGCAGCGAACAACATGAACAAAAGAAGACATTCCTGTGTAAATCAAATGTTCATCTATATAACAGGTTTGTAAACCTTATGAAGGCAACTTCAGTGCTTGATGTCTCATTCAGTGTCAGAGTCATCATCAAGGGCAAATGCAGCAGCTGTCTTGGTGCGCTCATT
>CM068962.1:2905895-2920377 GCA_035128595.1 Eptatretus atami
AGAACAGAGAGAGGGTGAGCAAGAGCAGAAGATCAGGTTTTTGGGACACATGGGCTGATGCCGTCTGGACCGGTTGCACAATCTGAGTCGAGGTTTGACAGCAAGCTCTCCACCTTGTCAGAAAGAAAAGGACACAAAGTCCAGGGACAGTTGGGTGCGACTGGGTAAGGTGGGTGGAGAAAGCGATGGGTTTGGACACAAGATTTAGCTGCAAACATCGAGTTTAGCATTCAGTGCTTTTCAGGTGCGGTATCAGCAATGCGGCCATTTGAGGTAAGGGAGGGGATGTAGGGGGACGATCACCAGAAACAGATTTGATTAGATGCCACCCAGGAATTTTGGAGGAGGGAGAGAGGTTTGAGAGTTTCAGACTTGAGATTGAAAGATGTTGTTTCTGGCTCTCCTGAGGAGATACACACTTGTTCCGAGCTTTATGGAAGGAACTGAGATTACCCTCAGTTGGGGTTTGCTTTCCATGAGGCAAAGGCAAGTTTTGTTTCAGGACAACGAGCCCTCGCCACAAGCTTCAGTGTACCGTGGGCGGGAGGAAGGGGAGGACAACTGAAAATGAGAGGGGATAAATCTGTGCATGAGGAGAGCAAGTTTCTTTGAAAGTTAACGGAATATTTTCAAGAGTTCCCTGGAGTCAGGATCAGGTAAGCCGAGGATTGGAGAGTAACAAATGCTCATTATTTAAAGAAAGGATCCAGAGAAGAATTGGGAAAACTATAGACCTGTTAGTTTGACTTCTGTTGTAGGGAAGGTGTTGGAGACATTAATTAACACCGGATGAGGAACCATTTCAAATAAATACAAACTAATTAAAGGTAGTCAGCATGGGTTTACCAAAGTTAGTTCCTGTTTAACAAATCTTTTTAGAGTTCTGTGAAGCAGTTTCTGATTGGGTGGATGATGGAAAGGCAGTGGACATAGTATATCTCGACTGTAAGAAGGTATTTGATAAGGTACCACATCGGAGGTTGTCAGACAAGGTGAGGGCTTGTAGAGTGGCTGGTCAGGTAGCTACATTGGATTGCAAAATGGCTTCATGGTTGGAAGCAAAGAGTGGGAGGATGGCTTTACTGGTTGGATGTAAATTGCGGGGTTACCTCAGGGATTAGTACTCGGACCATTACTCTTCATAATTTAAATCAACTAGTGCGGGCCCGTAGTGGCGGGCCTGAGGGCGTGCCCTGTAGGTGCGTGCCAGTATGTGCAGCTTCGTTCCTTCGCTTCGTAAACGACGACTGGATTGGGGCATTGTTTCTAATTAGATCGGACGCAACCGTATCATAAAATGGCATGAACTTGGGAAACACGCTGGAAAACATACTCAGGTCCCCAGGGTCAATTGAGATGTATATCAACGAAGAAAGAAGAATTGTGACGCCTCTCTCGCCTCCCTGCTCTTGCCCCCCCCCCCCTCTCTCCCTCCCTCCCTCTTGCCCCCCCTCTCTCCCCCTAGTCTCCGCCCTCCTCGTCTCCACCCCTCCCTCTCGCCCCACTCCGCCCCTCTCATCTCTGCCCCACTCTCACCGCCCCCATCCCGTCGCGCCCTCGTCTCGCTACCCTCCTCTGCCCCCTCTCTTGAAAATGTGACGCCCTCTCTCTCACCCCCTCTTCTCGCTCCCCTCTTTTTGCCCCCCCTTAAAAAACAAAAATCTATAAATCAATAACATAATTGTGGACGTCATATCGTGACGTTAAAGCACGTATCTTGTCATTGGTTGACAATTAAATGGCGTAAACTTGGGAACCGACTTGTCCGTTAATATCACACTTGAAAAGGCACATACCAGGTCCCGCGTCGATTGTGACTATACCACGAACGAGCAGAAAAGAAGAATTGACGTCCATCGTGAGAAAATAGAAAAAATATAAATAATAAATAAACATTAATTGTGACGTGCATTCCGAAGGGTGAGGGGGGGTGGGGGGGGGGGGAGGGGGGGGGGAGGGGGGGGGTTTGCGTCATAATGCACCGTGTCTTGTCAATTGGTCGACAGATAATGGCCGTATACTTGGAACGCCTCGTCCGATAATATCAAAACTCGAAAGGCCACATCCGTGGGTCGCCCGGCAATTTCCTGGCAAGTTTCAATCAGATCGGACGCGGCGGTCGTCGAGAAAACGGTCGGTCGCATACAGAGACAGACAGACAGACAGTAGTCAGACAGTCAGAAACACACACAAGAGATTGCTGGAATTATAGATAGATGATTTGGATAATGGGGTAAAGAGTAACTTTCCAGATATGCAGAATGACACAAGGCTTGGAAGTCAGGTGGATAGCAAGAGGAGGTGGTGATAGATTCAAGGAAAGTATTGATACTTGTGTGGATTGGGAAAAAGTACTGGCAGAGAAAGTTAACCTGAACAAGTGTAAGGTGTTGGAGAATGGGAAAGAACAATGAAATAGAGATTAAAGGAATGAAAGGGGTAATTTTGGAAGCGTGGTCACACAGGTAGAAGGATGCTGGGGTGGTAATAGAATATAGGAGGTAAGCAGGTAGCAGCAGTGCTAAGCAGCTATAGGTAAAGCAAGTCGTGTTTTCGGTTCTACTGTTACGAATCTGGAAGCCATGAGAATCTCATCATACAGGTCCTAATAAATGAGTTATATGCGTAAGTACGTGTTTTAGTTAGAATCCATCCCCTAGTCTAATGGGAATTAAATGTCTTGCGCTGCGAAGTTCATTTTGAGAGTAGGATTTTTTACATCTACAAACCCAACACGTCAACCTCTGCCCCCGGCATTCCATCCGGCGCCGCTTCGCTGGTCCTGCGGGTGTGTGCGGAATTGCGTTCGGGGATGGAATTCCATTCCAATATGCCTCATGACCAGTTCGCTTGGCGCGGCGCGCAAATAAGAGAATGCGTTCATGCCCACCCAATGAAGCGGGCCACGATGAGCGAACCACGCGAAAAGGGGAAAAGGAACGGAGAGCAAAAAAATCGGGTGATCTGGCTTCGAGCGGTAAGAAAAAGGATCTGCCGCCGAGTCTTTCACGAGGCAGTGCTTTCTGGTTCCCGGGCTCATGCTCGTCGCTGGCGTGCTCTGGTTCCCGGCTCATCTCGTGCGCTGGCAGTGCTCTGGTTTCCCGCTCATCTCGTCGCTGGCGTGCTTCTGGTTTCCCGCTCATCTCGTCGCTGGCGTGCTCTGTTGTTCCGCTCATCTTGTCGCTGGCGTGCTCTGGTATCCGCGCTCATCTCGTCACTGGCTATGGTCTGCGTCGGCTGCCATTGGTCCGTTCTAGCCGACCTGGAAACTCTGGAGAAGGTGCAGATGTCGAAGCCGCGCGCCTCAGTGGCCAGGTAGCCAGCCCTTTCTCACCCTCACCTCGGACTTCCCACCGAGCTGAAGGGATAATAATACCATTTTGGGTGTGCGTCTGTCTGTGCGCCCGTCTTTAAGTAGAAATTGTTTCAGTGCTTGTGTGTAAATTTTGCTTTCTCTCATTAGTCCGTGATAACTCTGGGCTTCGTGCTTCGCCTCGTTTCGCGATTGTCTGTGAATAAATACCCATGTGTAAATGTATTCATGCTCGTTTGGGGTTTTCTATTGGGTTACAGTGGTTGGCGGATGGGTAGAAGTAAAGAAGGCCGTTCGTTGCCATAGTGGGTGTGCATTTGGGACCGGACGTAGGCTCGGTGACCGTCCGCTCGAGTCAGCGTACGGGTCGAGCAGCGCATACGGCCGTGCCGACGAAGCGCCGTCGAGGGTGTGAATACTCACATAGCCTCGCCACGTGGGTCTAGGTATGTTTGAAGTTTGGCAAATAACTTGTAGCCACGTGTGGAATTATTGAACGATTCACGGTCCCGGTAAGGAGCCGTACCCTCGGAGTTTTCGAAAGAAGTACGAATCTAGAATTCCGGGTGTTTCGGTAGAGTCGACCTTACTGCTACCTGCAGTCAGTGCTGCAGCCGATACCCGGCCCGCAACAGTATAAGGAGGTGGGTTATTTATAAATCAAATAAGGAGGTGTTAACTATTGTAGCAGGAATGTAGTGAGGGCTACAACTAGATTTGTGGTGCAGTCTGGTCACCACAAGTTGCGGAAGTACGTGATCGCAGAGAGAGGGTTCATGGCAAGGCAACTAAGATGATTCCGGCCGAGCTAGAATCAGCTATGAAGAGCGGCTGAAGGGACTGGCTTTAATACACGAGAAAGGGGGCGGTTACGAGAAGATATGATGGCATGTTAAGATCATGTAAGGTTCGAGATAGAATAAGTGGAAAGATAATTATTCACAGAGTAGATTGTGAAAGGAACCAGGGGTCATTGTTTGAGATAAAGAAAGAGGAGAGTTAAGATGGTAGTAAGGAGGGGACTTCACTCAGAGATAGTTAATGTATGGAATGGTCTCCCCTGAAAGATATGGCAGCAGAAACGAAGATAAGTTTAATTAGAATTCGCTAGGTAGCTAGTAGTTATAGAGATAGAGGGGTATGGGGATGTTGAGAGGATTTTTTGGTAGTTTTGAGTGTTGATGGTGATTGTGTGCATGTGTACCCGGGCTGTTTTGTGGGGGGTCCTCATCAAGGGGTGTTGTGTGGTTGATGTTTTGTGTTTTTAACCCAGCCCCATGCCCCCTCCATGAGGGAAAAAATACAAAAACGTTAATAATAACAAGCAGTCATAGACTGGTAACTTACGAAATCGTCAACTTGACCTCTGACCTTGTCTATAAAAGAGCTGTCTCTCGAAAGGTGCGACAGCAAACCAAGAAGTTTCTACGATGATTCTATACCAAACCATGCAAAAATGCGAATGTTTAACCTGCAGTGACCTTGACCTTTGACGATTTTGACGCAAAATCTAATCAGCGCTAG
The DNA here is from genome assembly GCA_035128595.1 of Eptatretus atami. Taxonomy (NCBI): domain Eukaryota; kingdom Metazoa; phylum Chordata; class Myxini; order Myxiniformes; family Myxinidae; genus Eptatretus; species Eptatretus atami. The sequence continues at coordinate 2,910,733 of CM068962.1, forward strand.
CCCATCACCCTCCTGAATCACGTGGTGTAATTTGAATTGGTACTTCTTCCGTTCGAGTTATAACTTTTTTTTGGATTTGTTTTGACCTCAATGTGACCTTGACTTTTACCGATTTTAACCAGAAATCTAATCAGCGCTAGCCATCACGCTCCTGAATACACGTGGTGTAATTTGACTATTGGTAGCTTCTTTCCGTTCTCCGAGTTATCGTGCTACACAAACAAACACACAACATACACACAAACAGAGGACGGAAGTCGATCAATATACTTACGAAATCAATAATTAAATGACAAAAACCCACAAAAACGTGAATAAAGAAACAAGCAGTCATAGACGTCGGACTTACGCATCGTCAACTTGACCTCTGACTTTTGTCTAATAAAAGCTGTCCTCTGGAGAAGGTGACGACGCTAAACCAGAGTTTCTACGATATTCCTGTACCAAACCTCTCCATACAACATCCGGATTTTTACGCTAGAATATTCGACAACTCGAGTGTTAAGGCATACTTAACCGTTACCAAGAATTGAAGACATGATTGAAATTAACTTTAAAACGAGCGGCGTAATGCCGTGTGTTACAATCACCCTCATTAGCATAATCTTCAGTTAAGCCTCAGGACATGACACCCGACATAAATCTCAATAAAACATCCCGATTTTTACGCAAGATTTCGATCAATCGAGTATTAGGCATACGTAACCGTACCAAAAGTGAAAACAGAAATTGCGGATCCGCGAAGTTAAAACGAACTCGTTAACGTCGACCGAAGCAAAATCTCCATTTCTCACGCAATTATTAATATTATTTTTATCAAGTTACAAACCGTAATATTAGGCCAGTCCACAACAATCCTTTACATAATCCGACTGGCTTAGCGAGTCGGCATGGCGACGATAAACCTTTATTGGATAAAAAATGACTTTTAAAACAGACCATTTTATCGAAAACACCGTCAGCGGCGCACGACGAAAACCTTTTACGTAACTCAAGCGCGCGCGTCTGCTGCGAGCGCTGGCACCCACGTGTACAGCCGTGAACGCGGCGAGTGAAAATATTTTTTTATAAATCTTAAAACGTCTCCAAACATCCGATTTTTTACCAAGAATTTGCGACAAACTGAGTGTTAAGGTCCTAAGCGATCGCAAAAACCGAAGACAAAATCAAATTGAAGTTTAAAACAGAACTCGTAACGTCGACCGAAGACAAAAATACTCCATTTCTCCACATGAATTACAGATTATGTTTGACTCACTGTGACCTTGACCTTTGGACCGATTTTTGACCAAAATCTAACCCAGCGCGCTAGCCATCGCCCTCGCATGATGCACGTGGTGTAATTTGACCATGTAGCTTCTTTCCGTTCCTGCGAGTTATCGTGCTACAAACAAACAAACACACACACAAACAGAGGATGGAAGTCATCAATATACTTACAAAATCTTATAGATTTCGAAAGTACATAATTAAACACAAAAACCCACAAAAATTATTATTAATTTTAAAAAAAAACATGCATTTTCCTCTTGGATTCTTGTACTAAGGATTTGTAACGGTGTGGTCAAGAGTCGGTAGGTGTGCACTATCCCGGTGAGAGGGAGACGAACACAAGATATACAGGAGATTACATGCAGAGTGAAAGAGTTTGGTGAACAACACAATGATTGGTGTGTGTCAATTTGTTCCAAATGACTCTGCCATCCGATCAGTCATCGTGCTTTCTCGATCATAGCTTTTGGTGAAGGTCTTGGGAGATCGGAAGAACCAAGAAAGTTCAATCTTGATCGAACAATCTTTATATGCAGGGAACACCGTCTTAAATATTGTTCTTGGGAGGTGATAATCATCCCAGAGATGTATGGTTGAGGTGGTTAACTCACACTTGGTACAAATGATCTCGAGGACAAATGCAGAAAAACACCTGACTGCGAAAAGGGGAAAAAAACACCTGGCGCCGAAGAGGTGGTATAAATACCTGGCCCGAAGAGGTGGGAATAAAACACCTGGCTTGCGAAGAGGTGGATAAAACACCTGGCCGCGAAGAGGTGGATAAAACACATGGCCGAAGAGGTTGGATAAAGAACCTGGCCCGAAGAGGTGTCATAAAACACCTGGCCCGAAGAGGTGGATAAACACCTGGCGCCGAAGAAGTGGATAAAACACTGGCGCGAAGAGGAGGTATAAAACACGCAGGCCTCGAGAGGTGGATAAAACACCTGGACCGAAGAGGTGGAATAAACACCTGCCCGAAGCGGTGGATAACACAACTCGGCCTAGAGAGGGGATTAACACACCTGGTCGCAGAAGAGGTCGGATAAAACATCCCTGGCCCGAAGAGGTGGATAAAACACCTGGCTCGAGAGGTGACCCCGTTGATGCATTTCCTCGTTACGCCAACAGAACGAATGCAGAAGGCCTGACATGTACCTGCCAGGTGAGCGGATAGATTGGTGGGGCAGTAAGCAGCAATTTTTTGGGAGGTAATCGTGCAAAATGATACAAGCATCAATTTGGCACATGTTGTTCCTCGCAGGGGATTCGCTAATCAAAATCTGGCGCGAATTGGCCATTTGAAAATCCAAATTTTGAAAAAAAAAAAAACTTCCAATGACCTGTAATCTGCCAAAAAGGGTGCACGAGTGTGACTTCTTTAACGGTCACACTGAGGTGAACAGAGCTGCTATCCACCAGGTAGCGAACTCCTTGAGGAATATCTGCCTACGAGAGATTCCGATAGATCGTTCTACCAGAGTAACCATGAAAATTGCGCTTGCCTGCATAACGTCACCAAAAATGAAGTCATAAAATGTCTCAACTTGACATCTCTAGAAAGCACTTCATCGGGTGTTCCAATTTGAGGTACTACACGATATGGGTTCCTTAAAACTTGAAAATTTGAACGCTAGGGGTCAAATATGTTTGACCTAGGCGCTAACGCTGCAAGGTCAAGGTCGATACAAACAAACACTAATCAGCTGAGCGCTAAGCCATTTACTACATCGCCAACAAGTTTGGAGAATGATGCGATCAAAAATTACTCAAAAATTAAGGTTTCGTACGACTATCCAATAATTGACATCAAAGTGACGTTGATGTTTGACCTTGATTTTGACCTTTATGTTGACGGAAAGGGTATTGCAATAAGACAAGATATGGTGAACTACAAGAGTTTCCAATGAGAAACTGTTTGCTGTACAGAGTGACGCTAACAGAAGAGTTTCTGATGTGAACTAAAGCGATACTAATATACCAATTGAAAAATGCGCAGGGCAGTTTTTTATTTTTTTTTCGTCATAACGTCGTCAAACTGACCTCACATTGAGTCAAAATAGTTATATGTCTGGAAAACACTCATCAAGGGCTTTACTTTGAGGTACTACTCGATACGGTAACTGAAACTTGAAAATTTGACGCTTGTGGTAAAAAATGAACTGACCCTAAATATGGACCTTGAGGTCAAGGCGATCAAAGCACTAAAAATTAATGCAGCTGAGTGCCATACCACACCTACATACCGCACGCAAGTTTGGAGATATTCGAGCGAAAGTTACATCAAAATAAGGGTTTCGGGCGACCTCCATGATTTAGCCGCAAAGTGATCTTGGCCTTTGACCTTGACCCTTATGTTGCTGAAGGGTATTGTAATAATACTGCGATATGGTGTACGGCCGACAAGAGTTTCCGATGAAGATGTGCTGTACATGAGTGATATAAGGTGAAAATCCAATGATTATAGACACAAACACAAAAAAAACTTACCAAGTAAACAGATCTGCAAAACGAAGTTTTGGCAAGATAAAAAACAGTCAGAAGATCACGAATCAAAGTTGGATGCTGGCTGAGATTGGTGAATGTTTCAGACACATCATCAAAGACGTTCCAAGTCTGCCATGCAGTTTTCTTGCCCTTTTCCGGCGGAGGTAGACCACGACGTCATATCGCAGTGGAACGCATGGAAAGTATGGATGCCTCCAGCTTTCTCAGGCCCTATACAAGAAACTACCTCATGGACTGGAATCCATCACGCCTTGGCTCCTTGGCCAAGCAATCCCACATGTTCTGAAGACCTAGTTCTTGTAAGGATGGCTAGTAACAGATATTGCTATGACCTAGTACGTCCGTGTCATTACCTTCATGATAATGGACTTGCTACCATCCGTCATTGCATCGCTTCTGGTGTGTAGAATATTACGACGTGTCAGCTTCTTCATGACAAACATGGAGCTTAGGCATCCAGTGACTTCGCCTTGTGTTGCTCATGCAATCTTCTCCTTTTGTGACATGAACTATGCCTTGTCGGCTGTGCTTCAACACAGTCTTTTTGCGCAAGAAAAGTGAACAGCTCAGTCTTGTTGCCTGTCATCTCGAAGAAAGCTTCTCCAGTTACTTGGGGTCTTACTGGTTCCTCGTCACTGCTTTTCCTGATTCTTGCCCCCTTGTTCGCCTTGCGCTCGACTTCAGACTTGACTTAATTGTTCACATCTAAACTACGTCCACCCTCTGTAACCGGCACCATAGGATTCCAGCCTTTGGGATGATGTCTTTTTAGCATAGTCATCTTAAATATGTTTGGAAGTGCGTGAGGTTTAGGGCATTGATAAGCTGCTGAGCCATCAATGATGACTGCATCTCCCCTTGGGTTCTGCTGTCTGGGATGTTCACTTGCGCTCAAGAATTTCAGCACAGCTGTGACTTTCAGCCAAATTCAGCCAATTTTTTTGAAGTTTTTTTTTCGAAATTTTGGATTTTTCAAATGGCCAAATCGGCAGATTTGATTAAGAATCCCCTGGAGAAGCTAGAAATGCAAAATTGGATGCTTGTATCATCATTTCACGATTTTCTACAATCTACTACACTCGATATCTGGGGGTCGAGCTTTTCGGACTTCAGAACAAACAAAATACACACGGCACAAGTAATTAAATACATTACACGTGTCCATGTTGAGAAAGACCTGATTAGGAGCGAGGATTCGTCGGATAAAGTCTGGTCACGTGGACACCTGCTTCATACTCACCTTTAGTCAGTGTGCCTTCCGGTCAAACACACGTCACTGTCAATCGTCGAAACAAGGGACACACCGCTGTTTTGGGCGCACCGAGTCCCCGTGCACTATCAACACTGGTTTTCAGTGGCCGCCGGCACCACTCAAATGGCTGCTGAACCGGACACGGCGAAATGGTTCTCATATTGGGCTCCACGTCACTAATCCTGCTGCTGCTGAATTCCCTTTCGTGTAATTAATTGAAGGAAGGCGCATCGAAGGAGCACCATGTTCCTATACACCTTCTGGTGTTTGTCATCAATGTTTTACAGCTTCTCTCAAGGGCCGCGGGTGGGAGGTTGCGCAGCATGATGTGACGTCGACCTGGCTCTGATTGGCCCTGATGTGACCGTCGATCTGGGCTCTGAATTGGCCATGATGTGACGTCTACCTGGCTCTGATTGGCCATGATGTGACGTCGATCTGGGCTCTGAATTGGCCATGATTGTGCGTCGACTGGGCTCCTGATGGCCATGATGTGCGTCGATCTGGGCTCTGATTGCCATGATGTGGCCCGTCGACCTGGGCTCTGATTGGCCATGATGGTGAGTCAATCTGGGGCTCTGGATTGGCCATGAATGTGACGCTCAATCTGGGCTCTGATTGGCCATGATGTGACGTCATCTGGGCTTCTGAATTGACGTCAGACGAGAGGGGCGGGGCCAACGTCGAGGTTGAAAGGAACGCAAATAAACATTAAATTTTCCTTCAAGATATTTATTGAAAAATAAACAAGGGATTAAGTGTAAATTTGAAGCATTTATCGATTAAATTAAACCAAACATGATTTCCTGATTCTGTGGACCGAATTAAAATCATTTCTTCCCTTCAGTCCGTGTTAAAAATTACCTAGGACGCCCTTTGACCTCTGTCGTGATGTTTTCTCCACAATGTTACAACCGTGTAAAATGAAGGATCGCACAATTATATTTCAATCCAGTTGGAATATTTTCTCAACAACGTGAGTTTCTGTTTTTTAAATGAAGAGGAAGAAGAATAAAAAGAAGATGAAAGGAGATCAGAAAGAAGAAGAAGAAGAAGAAGAAGAAGAAGAAGAAGAAGAAGAAGAAGAAGATGTCATAGGAGGAAGAAGAAGAAGAAGATGAGACTTTTAAACAAAAACGAAACTTTTCCCCTCTCATTGGACAAGATGTTCGAGTAATAAGTTTAACAAACTGAGGTGAAACTGCTTTTGCAAAACTAATGGAGTTTACGGAATAATTAAAAAGGATGCTGGTAGGAGGGGGCGGGCCACGGTACAGTGTGACGTCACAAACACGTTCAACAACGTAAAAGTGTGAACTTCCGGCTCGTCAGTTTCGTGGTTCGTGATTCGTGTGAAGCCAGACATGTTGTTTCTGTCGTGGTCTTCCTAGTCCTCGGAACTACAACATCCGCGCTCACCCCAGGAGGTAAGTGGAGATTTGTAAATGATACCTCGTCCTCGGTGAGGTTCACAGTAACACGATCAGAGTTGTGTTGTTGGAAGATGTGAAACACATTTTTTGTCTTCGGATGGGAGAGTGAACAGGTTTGTGTATTCAGGTAACACATTTCTCTTGTTCTTGATTCGAGAGGGAATTGGATTCCATTGTAAAGATGTGAGTTTGGATTTCAGCAGGTGTGATTCAAAATATAAACAACGGTTTAAATCAAACTCTTTCTCACACTGAATATAACCTTCCATCGGTGTGGTGTGTGCGGTGTGGGCATGGTGGCGGTGTGGTGTGATGTGAGGAATCGAGGGAAGCTGGTGGAGAGTGGTCTTTTGGTTTATCAGAGTGATGATCATTGTAGTAAGTAGTGATGGTGTGGTGATGCATGGTGGTGGTTGATGATGGTGGTGGGCGGTGGTGGTGGTGGTTAAGTAAATATAAATTATATTTACTGCGTAGTTGATAACGTCACAGTAATTCCCCTTATTGTTAAAATTTAAAAACTTTCCCTGTAGCATGAGACTTTCCGCTGGAAAGATTTTAATAATTTAAGATCCATAAGTGGATGTCAAAATAGTGGGGTGGTCAAAGTTTAGCCGTTTTGGGTTTTGGGTTTCGTGGTTTTTTGGACAATTAAACGAAATGGGAATTCTAAGCAGACCAAGAAAAAGAAGATGTAAGTAGGGGGCGTGGTCACGGTCATTGTGACGTCACAACCAAATGCATGCACAGAGCTTGAAGCCGCCCAGCTGCCAGTTCGTGGGTTACTGTGAAAAACCATGAGATGTTTTGTTCTTCATCTCGTGTTGCTCGTCTCAGGTTGATACAGCATCCCGACCACACCGCAGGAGGTAAGTGGAAGATTGAAGGATGCAGTGGTCAGAAAAGGACAGATAAAAGGGCAACGAGATGGGATTTCTTCAGGTGGTTAAATCAGGAAAATATTTAATGTTCTTTGCGCAGGGTCGGTGTGAGGGACATTTTGTTTTCATTCATCAGAGTTTGAATTACAATGTAAATCGGATTCGACATAATCTCAGCCGTGAACACCCAGTCTGGGTAGTCTTTCATATGGAGCGATGCAGCTTTTCATGCCATCCTTTCGGAACACATCAAAGTTGGCTGTCCTGGCCGCCCATTCATTGCAGAAAATGGAGTATTCCAGGAATAACCTTTAAAAGGAGAGGCCCTTGTGTGTCGGTGCCGCAGTTTAAATATTATATTTCTGTTTCCTGGTTTCTCCTTGTAGTTGTTGCAATCTCTCTTTGTTGTGAGTTCACTTGGTTGCGATACTGCAGGTGACTTTCCGCCCACCTAGTTTGAGTTTCTCTGTTAAAGATAAATAATCTCCTTCATGTTCGTGTCGATGCTTCACAAAAACACGTTCATTTGTACTTGTACCACACATTAGCACACTGCGTTGTTTCATGGAATGGAAATGAGCACATGGAAAATGCCTCTCAAAGTGAGGTAGCCCCCTTTTCATCATTAAACATCATTTAAATGAACTTTTTTCATGAACATTTGTGAGAAAATGGGAATCTTATTTCAATCACAAAACAGGTGTTTTGTTTAACGTTTTATTTTAAAATGTAAGCAAATTTTTCTCCGTCCCTCCCTTGGTCCACGGTCCACAGAAATTTTCCCAGAATGATCCGCGGGGATCAGGGAGTGATGGAACACAGTTCGTGCATGTCCTGCTTCATCGTGACAGCCTGTGTTTGTTCATCGGTGGTCATTGCATGGGAACATGCACGTTGGTTCGGAAGAAGATTGTCAGGAGAAGCGCTGATTCACTGGTGAGGAACAGCGTGACTTTTCTCAACTATTATAATACCCTTCATGCCACGGTTTATAGCTTGTACCATTGTTTCATAATGCTATGGAACCATGTTTAAATGACTGTCAGCTCCGATGATGTCATTCATAGGTCAAAAACCCCAAATTGTGCAGAAATGATAACCTGAATAAAAATACTGCATCGTGCTATCAGTAAGCTAGTAATATATCAAGAAAGCATTTATTTGGAAAATAACATGATTACACAGAAAACACCTTTCTGAAATGTGACGGACCGGTGGGAGAATTTTCATCGGATGATATTTTCACTAATAAGGGGGAATAAGGGAAGATACTTGGGTCAGATTAATCACTCCCATTGTATTTGACGTAGTATAACCAACAACAATTTAATTGCCATTTGTTATTAGTTTAAACTATTGACTGAAATGCAAAATGTGACGGACCGTGGAGATTTTCACATGGCCATAACCCAATTTGCTAGCCGAGTCATATCAGTTTCCCTAATCCTGATGGTACTGCATGAAAGTTTTACTATTACTCGAAGAAACTTCAAAAGTCAATTATCATAGAAAAAAATATTTATTTTCTATCGATTGGACTCAAGGGAATTTATAGGCACAATAAGAGGGCCTTCTAGTGTCGAAAATGGTCATTTCGACGTTTTCGCGTCAGTTTCACATGGGATAGACCCCATTTCGAGCTTTGATGCCAATCTATTTTCAAATAATATTTGGGACTATTTTTCATACTGGGAACCAAGACTAGCATAAACAATGGAAATAATTATGTCATGTCCTAGCAAGAAAAATATCAATTAATTTACAAATGTGAAATAAAAAAACAGGCGCTTGATTGACAAGCTTCATTAACAAATTCCGCCAGAGTGAGCAGCATGAAGGACTCGATGTAGTAGCAGGAAGGCCCATAAGCGTTTTTTTATTTAAATAGATTTTTCAACGCTTGGTTTAAGAATATAATCCCTGCCACATTTTGTTTAGTAACTATTTAGGCCACTGGTTCACTTTTCTACAATGAGGGTTCGCCTGAAACACCGTGGCTCAACACTTCCCTGTGGGCCACATGCGAACAGCTCATAGCACGCTGCGACAGAACGACTGCAATGCTTTCCAGTCATTGAATCGCTTCGCTGCGGCCAGGGCAGTTAGCGCCTGCCAAAGAACTGTGCAAAGCGATGCAGTACAGTTTTCCGGTGTTGATTGTGGAGAAGCAAGCCTGGAGGACTTTTCAACGGTACTCTCCGTTTTGTAGTCCTAACGGTAAAAAAGGATTCTTGGAGCAGCAACCGTTTCCTCGTTCAAGAACGAACTGTATGGATGATCAAGGGACCAGTCAAATTCC
>CM068962.1:2967689-2983241 GCA_035128595.1 Eptatretus atami
GAGTAGCAACTCGCTTTAAGTTCCTCGATGAAAACTGTGACAAAAACGGATCAATGCGGACAAGTGAATTCGAAGTTGAGTGTGAAAAACACCAGAAGGGGAGTAGCTCCAATCCACAGCGACGACGTAAGGCTGCAACGCCCGCAAAGCTGCACGAGCATGACTTTGTGCCTCAGGTCTCTAACAGTAATGTGACTAGGGTAACAATCAATAGTGATAATGAGCACGGCTCTTCAATTAAACTTCTGTGCACCCAAGTATCGGGGATCCACACTGGTGCAACCAAACTAACCACAAGAGTGAGATATGACATTTGAACGAAATTTTGTCATTTCATAGTGTGTACAGCTGTGCTGCTTTTATTATCTTCCTTTCTTTAATAGACTGATTCAATATCTCTGTATCCACTTTGGTGGGAGGAGTGAATGCACTTCATAACCTTGTCGCGCGAGAAAGGATGCTCATGTGATCTCGGAGAGTGCTGCTGATTGGAGTGTAGGCAGTTCCAAGGGTGATGCACTTCCTTTTTGGAAATTGACCCGTTCTTATACTCCTAGCCTGTAAGACAGTCCGCCTCACGTAAGTGGCGGACTGTCTTCGACTGGCTTGCTCACCATCTCCCGCAGTCTGCCGAAACAACGTTCTGCTGTGCTCTCCGCGCGTATTATGAATTGGTGCTCACCCTAATATCCCTCTACCGAAGCACTCCGAGTGTTGGCGAGTGGGAGCGGCTTCGAGCTTTCCTTCCGATACACATTCATATTTATACACCTGCGCTCGAGTTGTCACGCAGTGACAATACACGCACGAATACATTCCAACTTTGTTCACCAAATGCCCGTGTTCTGACACACCATTCTCCAAATCTCATTCACCCCTCGAAATAAAATGATAAACCCATAGAGTCCCTGGTCTCGAGTACCTTAATAACCGAGAACTTAATGCTCTCGAAGTTCCCACCAATATAATAGTTAGAATCGTTTCCTAGTTCCTCAGTGGCTCACATCACACATTCCAACCGTCACCATTTTTCTCTAATTAATTCTAACCGACATCCCTTTGGCTCACAGCCCTTGTCCAACATTCAAAATCCTCCCTTTTTGCACTCGACCCCACTGCTCCAGTGCACTGCCATCTAACAAGATCGACCCGTCTAACTAACACCACAGTCTCATGACAAGTGCCTCTTTTCCATATTAATCGGAGGGACAACGTCCGTCAATTCTTCTGCTTCAAATTAGCAGTGTGGACGAATGCAGGAGAGATCACACGTTCTGGCTCAATCCACATCTCTCCTAATTTATTCTTGCAGTCATCAAAACTATACTCATTACCAACAACCAGCTCTGCACTAATCTCATATGCACAAGTGAAACTCCCCTTCACGCGAATAGACCCCGTAATCAACCTTCTTAACAAATGAATTCTGCGAGTTGTGTCAGAGCGCGAGGTGGTGTTGCGTCGAGAGGTGATTTTACGTCGCCCTGAAAACGAATACCATTCTACCACTCTATACTCGAGTACCGTGTATCGATCGTATAGAAATTCTACATCGTAAGCAAACATGCCAAACATCTGCAGTTAAAGCTGTTTATAAGAGATCCAGAATCTGGGTCATATCCTTGTCAATGGGCAACAACCTCCTCCCTTAGATGCTTCTCAATCATCCTCCTTAATATGATCCCACCAGTGTGCATGACCAATTCACCTCAACTGGACATTTTTAGGAGCTACCTACACGCATTCTTCTTCCAGGACTCACCAATGACACAAGACTGGTTCTCGACCGTCCTACATGCTTGCTCCCTCGCCAACATCCACTACTCTGGCTCTTTGCCCGCCCACCCCCTGTCTGCGACTCCGCCCACAAGTAAAAAAGCCCAGCTCAATCATACTTTTCGTTTCCCTTATTATTCCCATCTCTTCAACATTCGTGCTGGGCGGCTTATTTACATCTAAGCCTCTCGCTTCGCACCTGACCCGGCATTGTAGTGTCTACCCGATTTTTACCTCTCCACATTTGTATGCAATGCGACTCTGTTCATTAACCGCCCCTGTCTCCAGCCATACAGGCTTATACGCGAGTAACAGGAAACTTCCTTGGCTTCTCAACGTGCACCAACCTCCTCTGATAATTCCGTGTAGACTGAATATAGCCTTCGTAGTGCTTCCAACAATGCTGCCTGAAACTTACCGAACCCATGGGTGAGTAGATACCAAGGACTTGGCTCATGATCTCATCACCCCCATTTATGAACAACCCCCTCACTTTTCCACTTTAAAATCTTCACTCTGCACTCCATTTACCTCAGGGCAGCAAGCCTCGTGAGGCTATCTATAATTAGCCATGCCACACCCTAACCCCGATCCACATCCTTGGCCGCGACGACCTGATAAAAACGCCTTTTCTAGCCACGCATTGCACCACTTCCAGAGCACCAAATCGAACCGAGCCTTCTCCAATCGATCTCCAAACAAGCCAATATTTAAAGCTTTAGCAGTTGTAGTAATTATCTCCTCCTTCCACATTCCCTCTGTTTCCAAGGATGAATCAATTTGTCACTGACTAACTATCAAACTGGCCCGCTCTAAGCAAATCCCGTGCGCCCTTTTCGCAATGGCATGAAATCAACACATTGCAATTTCAGGCAATCGTAGTTAACATCGCTGGCTAGGTCATTAATATCATGCAGCTCCTCTCTGCGCATTCAGGCTGTTCCGTGTCCAAACTGGACTCAGCACGGCGATGACCCTCCGCTTTCGGACCATGCTGGGACCTGCATACGAAGCCGCAAGAGCTCACACCTCTCTATCAGCCAGAAGAACCGACCAATGTTACGCCTCTCAAAGCCTATTCATATGGATGCTTGAGATGCTGTCGTGCTTGCGAGCTGGTATGCGTAGGTGTAGGCCAGCAGGATAATGACAACTTGTGATTTTTCCTGGATGTTAAATTTCCATGCTCCACCATATAGCAGATGCATCCTCCAGCGGTCTCAATGCGACGTATACAGCGCAGTTGAGAGTCTCTTCTGATCACTCTCCTGAGCGATCCGTAACACTGATAAATTGCATCAGTACGCCTTCTACTTCACAGCTATTCAGTCTAGATGCATACAGTCCCGGTGGACGCCGTCACCGAGCTGAGCCTCCCGACGTCGCGTCCAGAATACTGATACTCCTGTTGCAACTGGCAGAGGTAACAATATTCATCTTATCAGCGTGCTCATCCGGTAGACTTCACTGCCAACCAGATTTCTTCATCGGTGCGCACTTCAGATCTCGCTCCACCATAATCCCCAATACTAGCATCTTCACACGATTGCTCTGTGAACTACTGTTAGTCTTTTATTTTAGTGTGGATGCTTGTGCTCTCCCTCCCATACATCTCACCTCCGACTATTCTCGCCATATCCAGTCTGCTCGGCGTCTTCGTTGAACAGTGTTAATGTGCGTAGAAGCCCTACATCATCTATGCGCCAAGCAAAGTCCGAGCCCACGGGACTCAAAGTTAATTGCGTTGCAATGACCTTAATTCAATAGGGTGATCGATACCACTCCGAAAGGAACCGGCGTTGCTACTCGCACCCGTGCTACTGACCCTCAAATATACTGTCTGCTCGCAATGCTCGACTCCACCAAACATGTCCATGTCAAAATCCCATCCAGATCACAACTTCTCTCTCTGTGAACGTCCCCTGAAACAACTCAGGTGTTCCTAGGTCATCCACGTGTGTCCTCAAACTCATCTTCCTCCTCACCTTGCCCATTCCTACTCTGTGGTGTAGATGCTTACTTGAGCAGACAGTGTCTACATACGTTTTATCAAACAACGTTTCAGACCCTATAACTCGTGCATCGCTAGCTCGCCCGCCTTGCCTAATCCCCTCCGAGACACTTTCCCACTCACTGTCTCAGCCATCGTAAATATCTTCTAATTACCACGAGGTTTACAGATAACTACGACCACCTACCGTAACAATATATAATTTATTACGACTGCGCAGCTCGTCTTGATCAGTCTTGCGTTGCTGTACTCCATGCGGATAAAATACAGGAAGGCTATGTACTAGCGCAATTTGCGCTTGTACCGCAAATTCATTAGTGCATGTCACAAGCGTGTCTCCGATTGTCAATAGTTTCTCTCCTCTCTCGCGCATTGCATGTATGCTGCTTCCGAGGTGTCATTCCTATAACTTCCGTGTTTTTTAAGAAACATAACGCATATCATTGTCCAAACGCGTTTAAAGCGGCAAACAGGTATCATCCGGCTGTAAGTCATTCTATTTACGCGTCTCCACCTTCCCCCAATTAGTGTGGTCACTGGTGTTGTTGTCTTCCACATCCCGAGGGTTTCCTTTACAAAGAGCGACGTTCAGTTACCTCCTCCACCACGTCTGGTACCCCTGAAGGACATTCGCCTCAAAGGGTGGGGCCCAATGCAACATAACTAGTGTCCGCGACATCATTTCCTTGCAATACTGGTACATGACAGGAATGCTATCCAAACTTTGTCATTAAGACTGCATCATGCCTTCCTCCACGCTCGCTATGCGGTGTCCATTTCCTCTTGTATTCCCCTCTGAAGCCTTGTTGTGAACATGTAGCATAGATTGCTAGAATAACAGGGTTCGCTTGAACTTCTAACCGTGCAGAGACATAGCACTCAGACCTGAAATTGAAATAACTCAATTGGTCTGAGTACGATCGTGGCGAATCAGCTTCCGTGACGATGTGTTTATATAAGTGAACCTCCGCTACCGAGAAAAGTTGTTGTATATCCGCCCATTTTGTAGTTAATTTCAGCTGAATTCGTTGGAAGTGCTTCCAGCGGAGATGTAAGCTAATCTCTCCTCGCTATTCTTGGGTAACACATGGGTATATATGTCAGTCCATGAACCAGACATGTGAATCGGAACATCCATTCTATTTCTCTACGTATTCCCCTCCTCGCACACGGCTCTGATTTACGCAGGATAAGTCTCTCAAGTTGCCACCGGCTCACTGACAGGCTCCCCTTGTGCTCGTTCTTCGTCTGATACTTCCCCCTGAATGAGTTTTAAAGCCCAGTGAATGTATCTCAGTTCTTCCTTGTACCCATTGCGTGTTCCGCTCCAGATTGGGTCATAAATAGCCTGGCCATTTCACTGTGTGTGTGTTTACAAAAAGTCCGAACCTCCTCCTTCATGTATAAAGACTATGAGTCATTTGCACGACTCTAGGAGTTTTATTAGATGATCTTTGTTTCCAAGAATTTTTCTTTGATGCTTTGATGCAGACCTACGTTCCCAAACAGAATTCCTCCCACCGGTTGGAGTAACTGAAACCCTTTGGGAGTCCAATTCAGTAGTGTACCAGGTGAGACTGTTTTTTTTTGCTCAGGTTGTCTGAGCCTACGTATGTTCCGGAGAATGGGCTGATGCTCGTTTGCGTAATTCCCCGACCTAGACTACTATGCAGCTCCCTCCCCGCACCGTGAACATTAGCTGAAAATGTTGTTATGTTTCATCGATCAAAGCATACAGATTGTGCTGTGTTCTCCTAAGGCTTCCTGTTGTTTCTCGATTTTGGTAAGGAGACGGGACAACGTATGGCACTACTTCGCAGTTTAAAGTGTTCACAGGTATATTGCTCTTCAGAATGGCGTTACGGGGGTTACCAGTTACTCTGTAGGCGATGATGTGAGCCACTGCAATTAAGTGCTCTTTTGGCTGGTTGTATTGAGTCTTAGTGTCCTCAGGTGTCTGTTTTCTTCTTACATGTCAATCGCGAAATGCTGTACGTGTATCCACTATCTGAAATATGGGACTATCTGGTGTTCTGTTGTTACCCTATATTAGCCTCTCACAACAACATCATGTCTGCGTCTGTCCCAAGAGCAATTGAACAGGTATTCATTGTGCGTTTTCCCGGTCGCTCCGTTGGGCGCAGATACTCACCTCATTGTTTCCTATTAGGATGACGCAGGTCACGTCTGAGTGCTCCATGCCGTTCTGTGCAATTGCTCATGTCATTCCCTATCCGATGTACTTCTTCTACTATGTCGAGGCATAACGATCATCGGGACACACGCTTCGATGGCCACCTGTGCAACAATGAACACACGCTGTTCTTTTACGGGCAACCGTAAAGTGTCGCCCTCGCCACCCCAACACCCGTGTGTTACCTCGCACCGACCGCCGCGTTCGCCGTTAGCCCGTCCGCAGAAAGGGCCGCTAGTGGCCGGTGTGACCATAGCTTCTCGCACCCAATCCCGTGAAATTCCCAGCTTCTCCTCTATTGGCTACTGTGGTGATGCCGCGTCTTGCAATTGCTTCTGTTTTTCAAATCACAAGAATGTCGGTCTGCGTCTTTTGTCACTCTTCCCAGCTCTTTTGTCTCTTTCTCTCAACGGAAGTCCTTTCATAGACTATATCCGTAATGCTCTCGCACTTTGCCATTGGATAGAAAGTATATGTCCTCGTAAGCATTACTTAAGAGAGTCTCATGCACTCCAGAAAAATAAAACGAAAATCTTTGAGACCGGTGCAAAATTTCGTCCACCCTAAAGCACACAGCCCGGTGAACACTAGACAACGGTGGACCCCTTTGAATGGATTATCACCTTGTCATTTTCTCGCGCCGGAAAATCCGGGCGACCAATTCACAGCAGGCGACTTTACTACCAAACGCGATACCTAACACACTTCCGTACACGATCCACTCTCTGAATGTATATATGACGTTGTGAAGCTCTTGGATAAGCTTCTTCGGTTATTATGTCTCTCGGTCAGCAAATCAAATAGTTGAGTTTATAGGTGAGAGAAGACCTTCATGTCTTAACTGAATCGATATATCTGATCCCAAATACATGGAACGAACGAAACCAGCACCTCGAGATCATACACGTTGTTCTGATAAACAGCAAAACAGCAGGTCAAAATGATGCACGTAAAATGTTTATCTCTCTTCACTGAATTCGATAACCCTTGATTTGTATTAGAGCTTAATAAACTAGTTCTATTTCTTACATGTGCTCGAATACATAGTACACCTATGTCTAAATCTCTGCATCTCGTCTCGAATCTAGTGAGCAAACAATATTTTATCAATTTTTCCAACTTTTTTTTCTAGAATGTTTACGCGATCTATAACAATTCCCCAATGAAGATCCGCCCTAAAATCATGTTATATTTGTGTATTTTGGATGTAGTGAAGAAACTGCCAGAGACATAAAACAGTCTCT
Organism: Eptatretus atami; assembly: GCA_035128595.1. NCBI lineage: Eukaryota > Metazoa > Chordata > Myxini > Myxiniformes > Myxinidae > Eptatretus > Eptatretus atami. The sequence continues at coordinate 2,974,915 of CM068962.1, forward strand.
GAAAGTTAGGCCGCTTAATTCCCCTGGGTGTATCGCATGTTTCTCTACGAACTGTCTACACCCTCCTCTTAAACGGCCGATTGTCTAATTGTATTGTCAACGCTCCGGTTGTCCAGAAGACAAGTCTAACAACGACCAAGGCTACAGGTGTAGTTGATGGGAGATCAGTATACGGTCTAGATAAATCATATTTTATTCCAGATCATCTATTGATTTCATGTTCTTTTTATTTCCTGAACTCGATTTGATTATTTGTGCACTAGACTTAGAGGGGTAAGAATTTATCTTGCTACTGTCTATATTCAACCCGAATCATGATTATAATTTATATGTTCCGAGGTCGAACACGGAACAACTCAACAGAATTCTTATCGACATTCCAATCTGAATCTGGTGGGTAACGGATACTAGTCATCTATTGGTTTTGAAGTTCTGGAAAGAGAATCCGGCGCACGTTTCAGTGCCGACCAAGTTGTTCGGTGTGTTGATTACGAGCCTTCATTTTGTCTACTAGGCCGTGTTAAATGTATCATATTTTCTGTACGTGGTATTTTAAGTCGTTATGGCAATAAAAGTGTTGCTGTTAACAAAAATTTTGTATCTAGATTTGGTGTCTCTAGGTGATCCAATGACAATTCACTCTCATCGATAAATTCCCTATTCCTCCTTGTTTGATTGCCAATGCCGATCGTCCAGTACGGCCTCTAGCAAGTGCTGATCGAGCCAATTCGTGAAGCCACGCTGCTAATCATTACCTCTCGCCTGCGTGAACAGATTTCTACTCAGCTTCTGGATTATGCCGCTATAATGAAAAAATGTCTACCCGTGGAACAGATAATACGCAAATAGATTGCCATTTTAATCTACACGCGGTTATTTTTGCTCTGAACTTGTTCAAACGGACCTTTGAAAGATTTCAAATCGGCAGATCTGACGTCACTATGTGCGTATTCGTGCTCCGCTTAGCCAATTCTTATGTTTGTCTATTGCTCCTCTCTCTCGCTTGTCCTCAATTTTCAACCCGACAAAGAGTTTTGAAATTAATATATTAAGTTAAACGTTTTCGTCATTATTTTGAGTTTGCAGATGTATACTCAAGTTACCAGTTAACGATGCTTCGATAAAAGCTATGTCCGGAAAGTTACTGCCCGGATTCGATTAATGTACGTAAATGTTCATTCACCTAACACGTCCTCGAATGACGTTAAGTCTATTCACGTACCTATAACCATATGCTCTTTGAAATCATGCTTAAGATTCCTACTCTCCTTGACTCTTATGCTGCTCGATGCCTTCGTGCTGCTTTTCGTCATTATGATCAGTGCACAGTTGCAGATGCCGTTAGTTTTTCTCTGAAATCTTATATGTCCAGGCATAGAGAGTTTAAAAATCACTCGCTGTGCTTCAATGAGATTTAGACGAGTTTACCACGCGGAGGATACCAAGTAGTATTGTACAACTCTCACTATTAGTTAGAGACATTGTTGAATTCACAAACGTGGAACGTTTCTCTTCCACATGTGATCCGATGTTTTAATCTATACTTACTTATATTACCGCAGGTAATATCGAATATTGTCTATATATTACTGAACATATGATAGTACTTTTTGTATTTCGACTGTTCGTAACTTCCCTGACACGGAGGATGCTTCGAACTTTTGACTTAATTTGCGATAAGTCCATTTCTTAACTTTTTATTGATTGCAGATCGTTTTCTTATATCTGTTTTACTGTTCTGTCTTTTTCAAAAATATATACAACTTAGCCTATATTAATCTCACGCAAGTATTCGTAAACTCCCTCGATTCTGTATATCACTAATCGCGCTCCGTTCGAGCTTCGTTCGTCAGATTGCCTGTTTTCATTTGACTTGCTTGCTATCTCATATTATTTGATCCTACTCATGTTGTATCGAAGTATGTTTGAGTAGATCAGATATTCCGATAACCCTGGTCCAGTACGGTTTGACTTAAGTGCTATCATCTTCGTGTGTTTGTTTGTTCGAATTTTACTTTGTGAACAATTTGTGATGACATAAATGTAAGTTCTCAGAGTGCTACTTGAACCCTCATTTGATTAGTATCGGGTCATCAAGACTCCTCTTAAGTGCGGGGGCATACAAAAAACCAGGGACTTAGACACCACTATTAGACCTGGAAAAGACGTTTGTCTGCGACTATGTGCAAAAACATTACCATGTTGATCTGTAGTTCTTCAAATTTACTATGTGGTAAACTTTCAATGCTTTCATATCTCAGTATGTAGTCCGGGCTAGTATCAGTGATTGTGTTCAGAACACCATTGCATTCTTTCTGGTTTTCAGATTGTGACTACAGTGAGAGTCCTAATTGTGCCTGAACTTATTCCAGTCTGTAGCGAACGGTGTGAGCCAATACTTGTCACTGCTATTTGATGAATAAAATCCGTTGAATGGATAGATCAATGATCTGAATGTCGATATGTTCGCGTAAATCTCTCGAGAGCTGTTGCGAGATATGACTGGCATATTTTGATCGAGTATTATCCCGCGTGTTGCAGTCGTTATTCACACCTTTCCGAGGCATTGAATGCTTTTCGAGTGTTTGTTGACAACAACTTGAGTGTCTGTAATTTTTCTCACAGCCCTCGTTCGGCTCTTATATACCCTCGTGCTGTCGCCTTTACGAAGGCTTCTGATCGCTGTGTTGTTCATACAGTTCGAATAATATTCCTTAAACTGCGCACGGTTGATGTTATGAGTTATCGAGTAGCCTATCGTGTTCTTTGTGGAGTTTTTATGGCGTCGCGGAGTTGTCGCCTACATGGCAGGAGCCGCTATGTAAGTGTAATATATAGTTTGGGATTTTAGGTGTTAGAACGATCGTACTATGTCACTAAGATCGTTTGCAGGTATATAAAGATTGAATGTTATATACATACTATACGTTTGCTTGTGCACTTCACTTCATTTCTGATAATGCTGTTATTATATCTCGCTTAACTTAAAAGACTAAGTAAAAATAGTTAATGGCTCAGTATATTTGCGCGGCGGACTCACTTGTTTAACTCCGATAGCATTGTTTATTATCTTTCTTTCACGACTGAGCTGAAGCTTCTATTCGAATCCCACGCGCGCTTCGGTGTTGGAGGACAGTCTTATCTGGTGTCACGAGATCATTGAGTTTTTCCCTCACATGGATAGTCTCTTCATCCGATTATAGTGCATATTGTACATATATCCATTACAAAAACTAGGACTGTGTATATTCCTGTGCAGTGTGTGTACGTTACACGGCATGTTCTGGTTGTCATTGGAAGTATATTATTCATGTATCTGTAAGTAGCATGAGTTGTTCATTTCATGACCTAGGTCCGAGTTGTCATTATCTTATCATAATTCTGACTAGCTTCAGAGGTGTGAAATTACTCATTTTGTTTTTCCCTCATCTCGTCGAAGAAATGAGAATGGTTATATAATATTAGCCTAGTACGTCTTTCCATATAGTGTTAATTGGTTTGTTTGTCATACTGATGTCTGCATACACATCAGCACAACATCTTCTACCCCACCCTTCCCGCTGATACTCAATCGAAACAGGCTACTCTTTACTCTCCTTGATTGTATAGTCAAGTTACATGCTACAGCTTTGGTCTTCGTCTCTATGTTCATTTCAACAATCCCTGTCGTAGATTATTGTCTATGTTTATGTTCTTTTTGATTTCTTTTCATTGAGCTTCATTCATAGTCTAGTGATTCGTGTTTTTCTTGTATTTGTGTCTAGCATTGTGAAGACTCGCTTTCCCCTTTTCTCAAAGATCGTTGTTCTGATTAATCATACGTTTCTCAGGTGAGGATATCATTATTAGCAATAATTCTTTTTCTTCATTTTTCTTTTTGTATTCTTGTTATCGAGAATTATCTATCATAAAATTCACACGCTCTATCTTATTATTTTATCTTTCGATCGAGTCTTATCTTTGTATTCATCTACTCATCTCATACCCTTATGAAATAAGATGCTCTATGAGTGTTACACCCTGATGATCATCAAAATGATGTGTTGTTTTGAAAACCCACATGCAAATCCGAGTGTAGGTTAGTGAAAAATGAATAGATAGTAAAGGAAAGGCTACAAGTGATAAGAGTATGAAATTTGAACTGAGTGTGATGGGAGCAAACAATTGACATTCATTTGAAGAGAAACAGTATTCGCCTTGGTAGTTGTGGTTGGGTTAAGACATTGAACTCACTTATGGCCCACGAGTTGATGGCATAATCACTTGTGTTCCAATGGAATGTTTTTTGTGATTGGTTTCCTCTAGTAGAATGTGATGTTTGCTGAATGATAAGTGTATCTATTTACTCTGTCATGCAATGGCAGGAGGTAGATGCGATAAGTGTTGTTTGGCCCTGGTTATTATCTTTGTTCCATGTTCTCTCCATCGCATTTAGACTAAAGGCTTTATATTCCCTGCTTTCATCTCATCCAGAATATGTTAGCAAAAACGAACAACTTCAAATGGCTATTCATGAGTGCATATTACTGCGCGAGTCCAAGATGATTATACAATAATAAATACAACCACTTTCCATCCATTGAATGCAACTAATGTTGTTTTAGCTGTAGCCATAACTCGTTATTCGACGCTGATTTGCTATATCCATATTATCCTCTTTGTATTTTGTGTTCAGATACTTTAACTTGATTTCTGTTACTCTTCTTCATGGCAAGTATACGATCATAGAGAAATTAATAATTCTGAGTGAAGATAATTTAATAAACACTGTCATCTCCACTACCTGTGCTGATTTAAAACTCAAATTGATATCTTGGACTCGACCCTCTCCAATGTTGAGAAAATCGTATTAGAGATATGAAATGAAAATACCCTCACCAAAACTCAGGGTGAAATAATCGATTTGTTTTCAGACCTTTTGAACAACCAAGACCCAGCAGATGAGTTCCACCTTGGCGATCCACAAAACGAGTTCCACCTTCTTGGCGATCCACCAAAAACCGAGTATCCACCATGGAGATTCCACAAAATCGAGGTCTCCACCTCTGGAGACCACAAACGAGTTACACCTTGGAGATCCACAAAACGAGTTCCACCTTAGAGATCCACAACAACGAGTTACAACGTTGAGGATCCACAAAACGCAGTTCACACCTTGGAGATCCACAAAACGAGTCTACCTTGGAGATCCACAAAACGAGTTCCACCTTGGAGATCCACGAAACGAGTTAATACACCTTGGAGACTCAGGGGATAGTTCTGCCGTGATGACTCGCAATGTGAGACCAACCTTGGAGATCCACAAACGAGTTACACCTTGGAGATCCACAAAACGAGTACACACGCTTGGAGACTCAGGGGGAATATGTTCTGCCTTGATGGCTCACAATGTGAGACCAACCTTGGAGATCCACAAAACGAGTTACACCTTGGAGATCCACAAAACGAGTTACACCTTGGAGACTCAGGGGAATAGTTCTGCCGTGAATGACTACGCAATGTGAGACCAACCTATGGAGACTTGGGAAATTCAGGAAATCAGGAAAAAGAGTTCTTCCTTGAGACTCGAAAAGCAGGTTTTATGATGGAGACTGTGGAAGGTAGGTTCTCCCAACAAGACTCTTGGGTTTCAAACGTATCGATGTTGTTTCTTCGTGTGGGTGGTGCATGATGAGAGGTAAGTTGAGTTGATTAAAAATTAATCAAATTACGTATTAATTAAATTTATATTAACAAGTAATGTTTGGTTATTATTTTCAGGATATCAACAAAGTTCTGGGATGGTCCTGTTGATTCTTGAGACGTTACCGATACATCTTCCGGCTCTATTTCTACTTCTTCAAACTGCAAACAACTGAAACTTCATGTCAAGACAGAGACTGAAGAAAAGAAAGAAAATAAAAATCTTTGTTCAGTTGAAAGACTTTTTCATCTTGTACTTTTATTGAAATTGTTATAATAATCATAATTTGTTGAGGTGTCTGAAATTTTTAAAAAAATAAAGTGAAAATGATTTATGATTTGGGATTGAATGTGGGGTTTGGGTTTGGTTTGGGTTGGTCATTCTTGTGAATAAAATTAACACTAAAATCTCTTTCTCTTTTAAAATGATATGATTTACAAGTCCATGGAACGTGTCTAAAATATGTGTTGTGGAAATGGCTCCGATCGATAATAAATGTCATGTAATAATTTCAAGTGTTTGTACGTTATTCTTTCATGGCCGAAACATAACACTTGGAGGCCCCAAATTTTGGTTGTCGCGTACTTCAGAAATGGGGCAATGCTTCAGCGACCAGATGTTGTATTGGAGGCATTTGAGACCATAGATCGCATGCAAAATGTAACCACACAAGGCCAATAACTCCTTACATATCCTTTCAATGTCCAACACGTCCTGAAACTTAGAAATATAATATCTTCGAATAAATAATTCCATGTAGTTGTGTACTTTTTTCACAGGCAGTGTGCGGCACACTCCCCCCCCCCCAACACTCCGAGAATGATATACAATGCAAAGTCCAAAACATATGCAGGAGTTGCATGTTAAAATAAATAAATAAATTGGCAACTATGCCATCTGTCCTCAGGAATCAGTACTCGGACATTACTATTCATTATTTATATAATGATTTGAATAATGGGGTGAAGAGTAGGTTTTCCAAATTTGCAGATGACACAAAGCTGTCGGTCTTGTAGGTACGTCATAGCAGAGGGGTGGTGATCATGTTCAAGAATGTATTGATACTCTCATCCCAATGGGCAAAAGATTGGAGGATGTATTTAACTGAGCAAGTTAGTTGTTATCCAGGTGTTGATGGCCTGGATGATGTTATAAGAAGAATGGAGAGGAAAAAACCCCAGCAAGAATAATCTATAAAAGAGATAAAGCATCGTCACGCGTGAAAAATCTTATGTTTTTTTATGGGTCTGTAGTAGCGGAGCACCCCCCATGCATCACAACAATCAGACGAATAACCAGTGCGGGAAGGGCTATCATATCTTAAAGTAGTTTCAGTCATCTATAAAATCATTTTTAGGACCATTCTGTTTAGTCACCCCGAGCGGTCAGTGTGTACACAGCGGAGTAAGGATCTGGGGGGTACCGATATCTGCCTGTGGCCTCATGGACTAAATGGGCCAGTGATTAATCTACCAAGGTATCATCCTTATTCCCCGGCGGACCTAATTAGTTGAAAATCTCACCGGTCCGTTCACATTTGCGATCAGTTAATAGTTTAAAGACGTTTAACATGGCAATAAATTGTTGTTGTATTACTCAAATACCAATGGGGAGTGATAATCTGACCAAGTACTCATTCCCTGATTCCCCCTATTAGATGAAAATTTCGTCCAAATCCGAGTATTCCGTTCACGATTTCGAAGAAAGGTGAATATTAAGCATTCTGGTGTTGGAACTCAGTCGTTATTACATACACAGCCCTGTGCCTGTTTGATCTATACGCTTAGACGCCTAAAGATTGGTTAAAAACTCTAGAAATGCGCCATCGTTGACATGCTATGTGATTATGTCAAGTGTTCATTTCTAGGGCATTGGGTTTGGTTGCCTCCCTCTGATACATAATCAAAAAGACGGTGCTTCAATTGTCGTGAAAATAATCTCAAGATCTATATATGATGAGAGGCGCTCGGACATCAGTCCGAATACATTTATGTTGTAACTTGCGAATTTTTTCACAGTAGCCATTCTGAAACCCCAATGGGTACAAGCCTTAACAGAACTCCGTGTCAACACAAACTGAGGAAGGTATCGAACAGAGGTTCAAGGTGCAAGTTGATTTATAATCCGGTGTTACGTATGAGAAATCGGATACTCCCAGCTCTGTGTCCTCCCGACAAGACTCATGGCATGCAGCGAGTTGTGCAGCGTCCTCACACGCTGCGCGCTGAACCAACGTGATGGTTCCCATGCAATGACACCCGATTTGAAGAGAGTCCGCCATGCAACAATAACAAGGCTCTTGTGTCACCGCATGATCAGACTATCATGAAGGAAGGGACATCACGAAAAGCTGGAGGGTCCATTCTCAAGATCCCACCTGAGTCCCCGGGATCATTCTGCGAAAATCCTGTCGGGACGTTCGGACAAGGCGAGGCGACGGCCATAGAACACTGTGTTGTTTACATTTCAAAATAGCAACTAACGTGCGGCCATCTGGTATAAGGCGTTAGTTCGCTCGTGTCATATATCCAACAATACAGTTTTATTAGTTACGGCGAATGAAGACAGATAAAGATATCTACGGTCTTTTCACTATAACCCTGGCAAAGTCATGCTTCATAGAATATCCCTCTCTTCCTCCCTT
>CM068962.1:3073007-3085773 GCA_035128595.1 Eptatretus atami
GTTTGAATTCTCCGTAATGGGGCTCGACCCCCATTAATGTTGAGGGTTGCAATCTGAAGCTCTGTCATTGGAGAAACTTGGCACTTCAAAAACCTTCTACCTGCAGTTCTTTGTTTGCTTTTGCCACAGCTTTCCTGAGATGCTGAAATTGAGGTTCAGAAAGTTCTGCAAAGTCATTCCTTTGTAACATCTGCAGAGAGAGATAGATAAAAGAAATATTGATGATTCTCAGTTGCATAAGTATTCATACCTTTGCCCTAATACCCAATCACTTCAGCGGCAGTCATTTGTTTGAGAGTTACGAATAGTGTAATAGTTTTCACCCATATGTAATCAGTGGTTTACTTAAAAATTCAAGCTCCCCCCATTATGAAGGAGTTTTAAGGTGCAACTCACTTGGTCAACTAACAAGACAAACATGAAGACCAAGGAGCTTTCCAAATAAGTCCAAACATAAAGTGGGGAGACACAACGTTCGGTGAGAGGGTCTAAGAGATTTCAGTCATTCATTATCCCTTTGGTTACGGTGAAATCAATCATTAAAAGTGGAGCCAAATCATATCATGAGACTTACCCAATCAGGTTGCCCAACTCAACTCATGCAGCTGGACAATAAGGAAACTGGTTCAGGATGTCACTGTTATCAACAATTGATTTTAAAGCTCTGCAAAGCTCGAGGTCCGAGATGGGGGGTGCAGTGTTCATTAATCACAATATCCCAGTTCCCTTCACAAAGCTGGCCTCCATGGACAGGTGCCAACGAAAGAAGCCATTACTGAAAAGAGATACTGTGGCATGTGGAGAAAACGTTGTGGTCAGACGAGGCATTAAATAAACCAAATTTTGGTCTAAATTCAACAGCATTATTCTGGCAAAAGTCCAACCTGCACATCCCCGCTACGTCGATACAACCGTATAGGCATGGTGGTAGCGATCAATGTATGGGGGCTGCTTTTTGGTCAGCAGGGACTGCCACCTTGGCAGGATAAAGAAGGGGACAATGACGGTGGAAGTACAGGAATCCTTGATGAAACCTGCTCGAGTCGGCATGAATCTGATTGTGTAGGAGATTACATTGTGGGGTCGGACAATGATTACATGATGGGAGAACTGCGAGAAAATGATCTGACGCACAAAGCTCAAAGCCACACTCTGGAGTGGCTGAATAAGAAGAAAATAATGTTCTTAAGTGGCGGCAGTCAAAGTCCTGACTTGAACCATTGAACATTTATGGGAGACTTGAAGATTGCAGTCATCGACGATCCCATCACTTGGCAGAACGAGAGCAATTTTTTACGTGAAAGAATGGGTATAAGATTTTCACCATCTCACTGTACAAAGCTTGGTGAGACCTACCACAAGACTCGTAGCAGTCATTCCTGCAAAAAGTGCTTCCACAACTTACGACTAATGAGCTGAATAATTTGCAACCAGTAAATTTGATTGTACTGTTTTTTTTGCCACGTATCTGACATGTAACCTCCTTCAACTCCAAGTGTTTCGTTTGATCTCTTCAGTTTTATGAATAAAAAAGTTCCATTTGGATTGTTCTACATCATTTTGTAATCCATCTAAAATGTGGCATATTGTAGGGGGTGAATGCTTTTGCAGGGCACTGCAGGTTATTCCAATGGCCACACCCACAGATGGCAATGGGGCATATGGAGCCCATTGACCGTCCTGAGTGTCCCGTATTTTTTCTTCAACCTTGGTGACCTTGTGCTCACGTGTATTACTCAATGTCAATGCAATTACTTCACTGACACTGTAACAGACTCTCCGACCAGAGTGAAGCCAGCAGCTGCATCTCGCACCGATTTGCGACGAGACAACCTCTACGTCCAGACTCGGGAATGTCCTCCTTTGTTTTTTTCTTCCTTCATTTTGTCAATCCGGTGAATGACTTCATCATGATGACCAAGAGCTTCTACAACAGCTGGATCGGGCTGCAACAGCCCTGTATTCGAGCAGGCTGGTGGGTTGGTTAGAACACAAGTTCAGAGGCCCCTGCCGTCTACATTTATCATGAACTGCAGAAGATCTACATTATAAAAAAAAAAAAATTCCAGTCTCATGTAACTCCATCATTCGTGTCTCAACAGTCAAAAAGCAAATGATTTAAGAGTCACGTGTTACACCTATGTGTACGCATCTATGAGATTATCACTGTATTCACATCAAGTTGAACCTTTGTAGACATAGACGAACCTCGGTGAGACATGAATGGATCTATGTGGTTGTGGAGTCTATGGAATGAATGTTCTTGTATCCAATTAATTCCTAATGACAAAGCGATAGTTTTGTGGACATATTCGGATACGAGGCAAATATAATGCGTCACTTTGCTGAACAGGAATCTTAAGGTTGGGGCAATGCTTGATGGGGCAGAGCACAGAGAGACAGAGAAGACAGAGAGACAGAGAGACAGAGAGACAGAGAGAGAGAGAGAGAGAGCAGAGAGAGAGAGAGAGAGAGAGGAGAGAGAGAGGAGAGAGAGAGAGAGAGAGAGAATTCGAATTTGACCGTTTATTAATCACAAAACAACCATTGAAAGAAAGAAAAAAAAGGATACATAAAAAAATAACAAAAAGCGAGGAAGGAAAAGAGAGAGAGAGGAAAGTCAATTTTTCATCAACTATTACAAGGTCATCAACAAATCTACATTTATCCACAAAACACAAAACTTTGCACAGCACCATTTTCTTCAAAACATTACATTGTCCGTACTTAATAATCGGTTAAATTCAAGGGAAAAGTCTTGGCTTGTACAAAACCTCTGAAAATTGGCATGACATCAGATTCTATAACCATTGTTAATTTTATTTTCTGGATTTATATATAGCAGTTGTTGCAGGCCGGGGCCGGTGACGAGAAACGACACTAGGTGGGGGTTCGCTCCGTTTGTCTCGTTACGGTCGTCTCACCAGACTCCCGGATTGTAGGCCGTCGTCACTGATATTCCGTGACGCGGCGGGTCGCTTACCGACCGTGGACGGCCAATACCTCCACTGCGTAGCATAGAGTCTTCTGCCAGTTAATCAGTTTACCTAATTAACCCCGCGGTTTCGACTACCGGGGACCACGCCCTCGTACGGCCTTGCCCGACGGGTCACGCTACCCACTACGGTAGAGTACCAACTACCAACTCCGGATCAAATGCAGCCGACGCGGAACTGCCACGAGGGTACCGCGGAATGAACAGATTAATGGGGATAAAAGACCCCTTAAACTTCGATTCGAACCACTGCTGGACCAATGAAGGAAAGACAAAAATGAACTGAACATTTCTACCATAATTATTTTACCCTAAGCGAGGAATTCATGTGGTAAGGAACAGGTTTATTGTGTTTTTGCAGGGGAACAGAAGAGAGAGATGTAGTGTGACATTTTACAGCAACTTACAAGAGGACAAAGAGCAGAACTTGTGTCGAGAATAATACAGGCAGATTACAATGATCAAAACCTTATACAATTCTACTTAAGGACAGGCGCAACACACTCAGACACCACTCAGACCACACTCGGCACAAAATAACCCAGTTGGAATGGCAAAGGAATTTTGCAGCCAGGGAGGGAGGGAGCTGAGTTTGCAGTTTTTTGGTACCTGAACGTTCCGAGGGAAGGGCGCTCCGTGTGCGGCACCGACAAAGGTCGTGCAGCTCGGCCACAGCCGCACGTGTTGGGAGACGTGTTCTGCGAAGGAGCCGGTGGAGAGCGGGACTCAAGGTAGAACAGGGCAGGCAGACAGGACCAACCGAGAGACCAGTCAAGGTCGGGTGTACTCGACCACACAAGACGGGCCGCCGAGGCGAGACGTGGCAGGCACCTCGTGATCACGACCTCCTTCTTTCAACCAACAACCAAGGGACAATCAAGCTAACGACCTTCTTCTTTCTTTGCAACGCAGCCAACGACCCAAACTCTCTCACTAAACAACGGAACTCCTCCAACTCTCTAAACCATCCACTCCTGAGGATGGTGGTCGTAATTTATAGATCACCAAGGTCGGGGAGGGGCCCTTGGCCGAAGCCGACGACTGTCCGCATGATTGGACAGGGCTTCATGGGGTCCGCCCTTCTCTGGGAGGGATTTCGGCCAGGCCGGAAAACCGCCCACTCCACGCGTGTTTGAGGAAAGTGGGACGGTGGTACACACAAGGAATTGAATTGGAACCGTTGGGGAAGCCGCAAAGGACCTGCGGCACGTGAAGATTCTGCTCGGACGCAGCCCTCGCGGAGGACAGCATGGAAAATGGTGGGGCTGGTGCCAGGACCGAGGCTGCAGCGCTATGTAGCGTGAATCGTAATGGAGGGATATAAAGACATTAATCTAACTAAAAAAAAATCGCAAACGCACCCCCTTTTTGGCTTTTCCACACAAGGAGGGGTTCTATCTTCTGCACATTACTTAACTGGCATAACTAACTTCGGAAAACTATGTTTGTATGCAAACGGTTCCTAGAACCGTAACAATTTTTTGCAACCGCAACCAGGAAATTGAGACCACCAGAGTTCCTGCAAGGGGCTTAAAGGCACCCCACACAAACTGTGATGTAAAGGCAAAGACAGTGGACAAAATAATGCTGAAAGCAAAGAGAAGAGAGGTTTTAATCTTATGCATTGCACGTAAGCTGGCAAGAGATCCTCCTTGTGTTCGCAGAAGGGGCAAGTACTTGTTACCGAATTATTGAAATGGGTGTAGAAAATGTTGGAAGGGAGGCCCAATGTGCTAATCTCCATTGTTATTCTGCCAATAGGCGCATAGATAGGTAACGTATATATACAGGCCACAGTGGCCTGAAGGACATGCTGGCTCCAGCCGTTCTGACAATTGGCTATACGCCGTTCGATTCCGAAGGGGGAGTGCTGTTTTGTCTTTGTCTAGAGAGGTCATGATCCCAGATTTAGTTACTAAATGAAAGGTGGCGGGAGATGTTCACTGCTCACTGAAATGGGGGAGCACCTTAATTTCGGGGAAAAGCCAGCCGAAAATCTCACAATACCGACACTTCCCTGCCAATATTTAGCAGTCCTAAATGTCTGAACCACAATTCGGACAATTTGGTCCACAAGTCGACAGATCTGCACCAAGGCTTGTTCGGCAACTGACCCAGCCGATTTCCACCAGACCAGATGAATCCTGAGATCGACGCTTGTTGACCCTTGACTCGTCTTGTTAATTTCTTGATTAAGGCCCTTGGCTCTGAGGGATCCTGGGAGAAAACGGTTGTAATAAAGGTTCTGGAGAACTTCGACAATTGTAAGCTTAGCTGACCGTGGAACGCCAAAGCCATTTCAGACATCCAACAAGCTTTGATAAAACCTTGGGAGTGCACCAAAGTGAAACCGTTCTAGTCATTAAGAAGTTGGCCGGTCAGTAACCGTAATCCTCCAGCCTGTTGCAGCAAAAAAAAGCAAAGGGACGCATGGCAGGCTGCTCAGTGAAAGCAGTTTATGCACGGATTGTAAGCGAAAGACGCAAAACTCGGCCGGGGATGTCCATAACCATTGGCCACCGCTCCTTCGGGGGCGTGCAGTACAGCAGGCCGGAACCAGTGGTAGCCACTCCTAAAATAATTAACCTATTGCTCGGTGGAATGGCAAGGGTTAGTTCTTGATGGCTGCAAAGCAATGGCTTTATGCATAACCTAGCTGCTATTAGGTTGTTGATGACAACTGCGTCCTCTGTTGATAGAGTCTGCAGAGTCCTTCATATGATTTTAATTGACATGTAATCTGTTAAACACGATCTTCCAATTTTTCAATTCCATCTCAGATTCTAAGACAAACTCCGAGGTATTTTAACCCATCAAATCTCCATGCTATGTTCTGTGGGAGAGAAGGGTGGCGGTATTGAGGAGAGAGTTTTCGTGACCACTTGTACATAGGGCTTACTTTTGTTTCAATTTACCTCGCCCGAGGAGGCTGCAGATAATTTTTCCAAACATTGTGCAAAACGGAAATACTATTGGGGCCCTAATTGAAACGCAAACCGTCATCAGCAAAGCAGTCAGCAAAATTTTGGGCCTTCCTACGCCCTCCTCATCCTGGGCCATTCGCCGCATGATGGAGGACAACAGTGGTGCCAAGGGTGAATGCATACACAGCGCAAAAGGGAGCAGCCTTGAACAATACCTCGTCGAAAAGGAAAGGGAAGGAGAGCCATTAGCCTGTTATTCACTTTCAGCATGCAAGTAAGTATCAGTATACCAAAAAGTTTCACATAGGAGATGAAATATTCTCCAAACGCATCCCTTTAAGGACAGAAAAAGGTATTTTGGGTCAACATCGATCAAAAGGCGTTTCCGACTTGATCAATAACAGCTAGCCCCATGATATATCACGCAAGTAATATACAAAGAAAGATATCTCTGATACCATAAAATTGATGATTATTGAATAGATCTTCCCGTACTACAATAAGTCTGGATCGGTGTGTACAACAGGAACGCTACAACTTTCACAATTTAGCAAGGACCTTGTGAGAGAAATCGTATAGTCTGCACACATAACGACACAGGCCGCAGCTTCAACTTTTTGCCCCGGTTTTGGGTAGTGGACCACAAGTGCTCTCCGCACGACATGGCAGCTGCGACACTAAATGCTTTCCTCGAGGACATTTACAACTTGGGTCCAACAACGCTTCCAAATAAATCTTATTAAAATTCTCCGATGTAGGCCATCATCGCAGGGGCCTTATCCATTTAAGCTTCCATGGCTGCTTCAAGTTCCTCTGGCCAGATTAAGGAGTCAAGCGCTCTTGTGGTCGCTCTTCAAACCTTGGAAGTCCAGCAATCAGTTCCTGTATCGCTCATTTTCACGCTGGCGAGGGGGAGTAAGTTGGAGTAGTTAATCTTCTAAGAAAGCACTCTTATCCTTCTGGATAGGTTGTAAGGTCCATTTAAACAGGAGATTAGGCCATGTGATTTGTTTGCATCTTTTGGTTGAGTTCATCTAAATGAAAAACTCTTTGTTCTGGCGACTTTCCAAAGTCAGGTTACTCATTCCTGTCATCTACCAGAGGTTACGCCATGTGCCCTTCGCTTAAACATTTCAGCTAGCATGTCTCTTGCCGCATAGAAAACTGATTCTGTGTGTCCTTTTTTTCCAGTCATTATTATTTGCTCTGGGAAAAAATTCAGATTTTAACGGCTCAGATTGAGTGAGATTGCATCTTAGTGGTGTACTAACTATATTGCTGTGCAGAAAAGAATTTTATTTGGATTTGCAAGGTCCACAAACGCGGAGGTTAGCGTTGCTCAGGCTTGGAGGTGCAGATTTTTTTCCCAGTACACCTTAAAACAATCCTTAAAATTTTTATCCACTTAAGAGCGTGGCTGTGTTAAGGTCCAATTATGCACTTAACCACTCTGATGACAGAAGGAATTTAAAGGACATACCGACTAAACTATGATCTGTGAAACGCAGTTTGGTAGAAATTTGGGATGTAGTACAATTTTAACATTGCTTATTAACGTATTGTTATAGTTTTGACGGCCGTCGGCCGGCGAGGACACGACGCCAGACGGAGGCCGCGAGTCGGCCCCGGCGATCCGCCGGAATGTCAGATTGCCGCCCGGAAAAGTCGGAGTCGCGGGTCCTTGTTATTCTTGGACCGTGAAGGGTCAATGTTCACCGTGGTACGGGTTATTTGCCAACTCCTCAAAATACCAGAAGACCACGTGGGCGATCTCCGACCTTCGCACCCTCGACGGAACTCGTTACGAAGAGCTGCTTACCAAGCTCGTTCCACGAACGATCGAGCGGTTTTTAATTGCCGGTTCATCGCGATATCTCCGTTATTTTGGCACAACGGCACCTATTCCCAACACACACCCACGCTCAGTCAATGGAGAAATGAACGACTAACTGAGCACATTCACAATGGGGAATATTTTTACAGATATGGGGGGGAGTTAGGGAGACGTAAGGGCAGAGTTATCGCGCGACTGAAGAGGCAATGGAAGTTATACAGCGAAGACACTTAACATTCACTACTTGCCGGCTTGGCGCCACAACCACACACGCACACCTGACAGAAGAATGGGACTTGTGGGTTTTAATGGGCTCTCGCAGCCGAGGAGGACAGTCCGGCTGTGAATAAGGCCGAGGCTCACCTGGCGCGAGCGTGCGGCTGGTACGTCTCATTTTCCGGGCCTCGGGTACCGCCTCGTCGAACGCGGCACGGCGAACCCAAGCAATGAGGGAGCGCTTGAGGGCTGCAGTGGACACGGAGCCAGGCGAGAGTGGCGAGAGAGAGCTGAGGAACCTAGGATCAGGACAGACAAGAGAGCTCAAAGCCGTCGGGATCCGCCTCTTATCGGCCCCCTCTGTGCCGAGACCACTCTCTCTTCTTTCACTGCCCTTCATTGGACAGGAAAACATCGTGGCGACTCCTTGTCCGCCCATTTGGACAGGCACGCAGTAGGCGGGCGCTCCCACCCCGCTTGGGGCGGAGTCTCCAGCGGAGCATCTGTGGCTCGCCCCCGCTCACTCAACCGCGTGTTTAATGGCGATCGCCTCGAGTCGGAGCGGGGCGGGGGAAGACGCCTAGCTCCTGCCGATTGGCCAACGGAGGAGCCATGCTACGCTAGCTAGACTCCACCCACGCGCGCGCCTGAGAATGCCACTGCAGCAGTTCAGGTTGGGAGTGAGAATGGTGCCGTTGTAGTCGCCGTTGTTGTGTTGTTTGTTGTTGGTGGGATATCTTACATAACAATCGTAGCGCATTCACATTTAATTACCGCATTGACTAGGGAAAGGGCTGTCTCTAAACACGGTATTATTGAGATACTGAATCTATAGGCACTGAATGTCTGTGTGCTCATGGCTTCAGATTCGAAACAGTATATTCTATCAGTCTTCCCTTGATATGAAGCCATCTTGGCATCTTGCCCATGTATGCTTCGCAACTGTGAGTGTTGTAGTCGCACATCCTTAAACAATAATTTTATTATGATTTCTCAACCCTTAGTGGAGGCTGCATGAGGTTCATGACATTCTATCAACTTCTGGGTGAATTGTACAATTGGAATCTCCAGCAAACAAATAAATGCGGATGAGTCTGTCTTTAATGAAATCTCGAGTTTGAGGAAGGAAATTTTTCCTTTCTATTGGATCACTCGGAGTGTAAACATTTACCACACTATTGTTTGGCATGCACAGAACTCCGCGATATGAGGGGTCTTCATATTCTTTAAACGAAACCTGCTGTACGGGAAGCTGTGGCTTAAAAAACAATAGCTACACCGGCCCTTGGGTGTAGAAACCCGCTTCAAGAACCACTGCCCTCTAACAAGTTTCCCCACGCAGCTGTAAGGGGTGGTTTGTAGCATGGTCTCCTGTAATAGGATATTCAGTTTTATTTTCATTAAGTTTGAATGCGTTTGAATGCTCCGTAATGGGCACGACCCGCCATTTATGTTCAGGGTTGTAATCTGTAAAGCTGTCATTGGAGAACTTGGCACTTCCAAAAACTTCTACGTGCAGTTTTTGTTTGCTTTTGTCCAGCTTTCTGAGACGCTGAAATTGAGCGTTCAAAAGTTTGCAAAGTATTCTTTGTAACATCTGCTTTGCAGTCACAATGAAAGAAGAATCAGAAAATAGTCTCTAACTGAACATTGCGTTGCTTCAAGGTTCCGCTCAGGAAAGAACAATATTTCCTTAGATATTGTGGTTTGGTTTTACCTTTCCATGGTTGCGCTGAAGTTTACTTGAGTGGAGGCAATCCTCCCAGAAACGACACTGTGTCATGCGTCGTCATCTGATTGCAATTGATTGTCTGATTCCTCTTCTATACCAGCACCAGTAACATTCTTCCTGTTGGCATTCCACAGAGAGCTCTGCCCTATCGTTACTATCCGTTTTTAAAGAGAGAGTATGGGTCGCTGATGACTTCGCGTGATCGAAGGGTTGTAAAGCACATTAATATGTGTGGGCAATTATTTTCTTACATTTGAAACTCAAAATTGCTAAAGATTAACTTTTTAAAGTCAAAACTCATTTGTCAGTGATCCGAAAACAGTCGGCAAAGTTACCGGATGTATATACGTCAGTTCTCGGCGAAACTTCATTTATAGCAAGAACAGGGTGTGAAGCAACGTGAGATGTGAATCAGAGGGGATTTCGGGCGGTCGTATGATTTCGAGTGTTTGTCAATTCCGATAATTGCCCGAGGAAGAGTGCGGAGGATGATGGAATTTAAACTTTTGGAGTTTGCTGGTCGCTGCTGACGAGCCTTATAAGATTTGAGCGCACTTGCACAAGTGGAGCAAGACAAACGGCCCTATTTCGTGTCAGCAAGTGCATGGACGACTCCGGCAGTGCACTGACCTAGACCACACGTACGTCACATCCAGACTAGATCCTACGGTTCTGTCCAGATTTCTTACATTTTCTTGTTCGACAGTCGTCTGGCATAGTCGAAATGAAATCAATTATGTTAAGTTGATTACGTCTTGGGACGTTCGGATTATAGAAAATTTCTATTAAGCCGTCTCGTGCACTCAAGGAGTCGAGAAATAGAATGAAGTCAATAATGGAACGCAAGTAGTATTATAAACACGTAGCCTTGGCGTTGAATCTTTCTGACAGCTAGCTTGGACGCCCGGCGAACAGTGAACCAGTTATAAACACCCCAACTTTCAAGAGACTGTTGTGGCATATCTTGCTATAAATTCCAGCAGTGTGTGTGTGTGTGTGTTGTATGTGTGTGTGGGACCGCTGTTTCTCGACAACCACTGGTCCGATCTAATTGAAACTTGCAGGTATATTGCTGGGGCCCTGTGGATGTGCCTTTTTCAAGGTTTGATATTAATCGGAAAGTGCTTCCAAGTTATGGCCATTTATTTACCACGCAATGACAGGACACGTTGCTGGCGTAGGCGTGGCCGATGGGGAAGAGATTCTCCAGCGCGTGTCCCATTACAGGTTACAACGTATGGACTTGTCCGGATAGTGGTATTCTAATAATTTCTCGATTTCTTATGCCGCATTTATAGATAACACAATGCCCCAATCCAGTCGTCGTTTACCGAGAACGAAGGAACGGCCTGTGTAGTTTGTTTGAAAAGTGTTTATTTATTTATTTATTTATTTTTATATTTTTTTGGCAGTACGTTTTTTTTTTCTTCTTTTTTCTCTTCTCTTCTCTTGTTGTTTTGCCTTGCGATCGACAATTGCGAAAAGCGAAATACGTTGGCGCTAATTGAATAATTGGCCATCTAAAACTAAATTGCGAATAATCGTAGGTGACAGTGTGAGAAGATAAAGCAGGAGGCCAGCTGAGGAGGATAAAGGCTGAATGGTGGGCACAGCATCCGCTTCAATTCTCACTTTGAGCAGTTGTTTTGAAAAGCAGCAGCTCACTCATTGTGTTGCCTTTCGTAATCCTCGCTGTGAAATGGTCCCACAAACAGTGACAATCATATCCAAAGGGTCCTGCTTACCCGTTTTCTTTGAGGGAAAATTCGCACCCGTGACCTTTGTTTGTACAAATCTTATCACACTGCCGGCGAATGTTTGATTCCTTCGGGGAACGGCGGGAGCGATTACCCGTTTCCAGCCATTTTCGCAAAACATACGACACACGTACGAGGCATGATGTACAAAGTATGCATAAACTTCTGTTCTAACAATAATTCAAAAAAAAGGATAATATAGACAGTTGCAAGCTCAAAGAAGTGAAAGAACGGCCCGCTGAACTGGACCACTTCTTCATGAGCGAGTGAGCTTCCGCTTTGTTTGGAGAACGTGACGTCACCGATTCATGATATGGCACGTGGCTGTTTTTTCAACAGCCTCGAGAAATAACAACTCGGAGTTAAATTTCATTAATTTTCACAATAGTTAGGCAACTACAATAGTTTGCATCGAACTATTTAATGCACATATAATGATATTGATAAATTTTCAGAACATGTTTGGTGACCCGCACCTGCTCTTTAAATCATTTTCCTTACTTATATTGTGTGTGCTACACTGACTAGTTGTCCTCAGAAGTAGGTCTTTCCCCTCATGTATGGCGAGGTTGTTTGTTTTAGGAGTTTTATTTCACACGAGTACGTGCCCGTTATATAAAAAAAAATATATATATATAGTAAATTTCAAACCGCGACCAAGACAACAACCACACAGGCCGTTCCATCGCTCTCGCGTGCCCGTACGCGTGCGTGGCCCGGAAGTTCGCATATCGCAGTCACGATTATTCCGCAATTTAGTTTAATGGCCAATTATTCATTAGCGCTAAATAATTTTGCTTTTCGCAATGTCATGCAAAGGAAAAACACAAAGAGAAGAGAGAAGAAAAAAAATTACTTCGCTGCTTCGGAGCATACCAGCTCACTCTGATGTTACCAAAATTTATGCACCGTCTAATATGAAAACGATCATAACTTGGGGCATGTTGTTTTTATCTATAAATGCGCATAAGAAATCGAGAAATTATTAGATATGCATGAAGTCATCACTCTCCGGAAGTCCGTACGTTGTAACCGTAATGGAGAACGTAGCTGAGCTTCCTTCCCCCATGGCCACGCCCACGCAGCAACGTGTCTTGTCAAATGGTTGGTAAATAAATGCCTAACTTGGAACACTTGTCCGATTAATATCAAACCTTGAAAAGGCACATCCTCAGGTCCCAGCAATATAATCTGGCAAGTTTCAATTAGATCGGACCAGCGGTTGTCGAGAAACAGCAGTCACAGACACACAGACACATAGACAACAGCCACACAGCTGGAATTATAGATAGATGAGCAAGCAATGGG
>CM068962.1:3086717-3097972 GCA_035128595.1 Eptatretus atami
GGGACGGAACGGACGAAGCACAAGCAATGCTTACGTGATAAACCCTCGTCGGCAACATGGCTATTAGAGGTTCGTCGATTATTACTTACACTCGCCATGTTTCAAATAAACAAGTATATTTAAAACGATAAAATAAATGGTAATAGGGTTCTCATTAGAACGAAGAGAATAAATAAATAACAATAATAAGA
Organism: Eptatretus atami; assembly: GCA_035128595.1. Lineage (NCBI taxonomy): Eukaryota > Metazoa > Chordata > Myxini > Myxiniformes > Myxinidae > Eptatretus > Eptatretus atami. The sequence goes on from CM068962.1 coordinate 3,086,909, forward strand.
GGAAGAACCTCAAAAAAAAGGCAAGGTAACCACCGAAGGTGATTAATATCAATAATATCCGACCGCGCTGTCTCTCCCTCTCTCAGATAGACAAGACAAGAACACCAGCAAGAAAAACACCATCAAATGGACAATAGAGAAGGGAAGGGAGAAGAAGAGAAAGCAACACAGGCTCCACACGTACCACCAGAGACTGAGCAACAGCACCCTGCGATTGCACGTGCGTGCCATAGCGGTGCAAAGCGACAACAAGCTGTGTAAAGTGGGAGGAAGAGAGAGAGAGGTAAGAGGTAGAGTGAGGAGGGACCCGGGGAGAGGGACCCGGCGGGGGAGGGGGGTAAGATGAGGAGAGGCGACAGAGAGAGTGGGGGCGGTGCGGAAAGAGAAAAAGAGAGAAAGGTGAAGGAGCGTAGGGGAGTTAGCAAAGAGAATGAATGTTATGCTGAATGACCAAACACCAGGAACACAACACACACACACACCACACACACACACACCTTGTTTGTTCATTTTCTAACTTCTAACAATTCCATCACACACGACAATCAATTGTACATATCGGGCTTATTCCTGAAAATATAATAAATTTAAAGATTTGCTGTAAATGAATGTCAACTCAAACAATAACTCCCTTACTAAAGTATAGAACCAAATGAATGGTTGTTCCTGACCACATGAAATCATAGCTGGGCAAACCGTTCTTCTTGAGGTTTTTTGCCTTTCAGCCCAGGACATCTCCACGGCGGATCCACAGCCTTGGTCATGGATCATACATCAGTAGTTCCCCAGCATCATAAAGATTCAGCAACCTCAGTTGGGCGTCCAGGCAAGTCAATCAACCCATCAATGCAGCATTCACGAATCAAACTTTACTCCTAGAAGATTTAATGTAATATCACATATTACACTCCCATCACACATTCTATATATGATGACACAATTAAATCATGCACATCTTACCTTAAATATAACACGAACCACCCTACTCACCTCTGATCAAAGTTTTTCAAATTTCAAACGGTTATTTATAAATGTTTTTGTTTTTTAGCCGGCTCTTGTCTCCCAAGCACCACTGAAGTGGGTTGAAATGATTTCCACATCTATCTTATAATAATGTATTGATATAGGTTTCATTGATAATATTTTTTACTATTCGTATGTATTATTACTAATTATATTTGGTGTCGTTTTGGTGATCTCAAAGAAAACTTGTTTTCATTTGCTAAGCTGTAAGCTCCCTGTGTTAGCATACGTCTAACAAGTTGTTTTAATCTATTGACAAGTTCGTGGTGTGAGTGGTTGCTCTACAGTCCGCAATTATTCACCTGCAAACTGGTACATAGAATAACTTCTTCGGAATATTGCTGTCGAAGAAAGGGCATTCGTACAATGTGGAATTGGAAAAGCATCTCGTTTATCAAAATAATTTGGTGTGAAATTTATTACTTATTTTATATTGATTTGTGATTCCAAAAAAGAAACTGAAGTGCGAGTTTTGTTTTCCTTTTTTATTCGAGTTTATTTTGGAATGTAAATATACATCATGAAGCTGGATCAAATACAAACCGCATCATTAATTGTTAGTAATAATCAATGAATCTAAAGATGTTTTCAAACCTTCATGCAGTTGTTCGTTTATTCCTGCACATGCTCTGGAATCAATCAGACTCGTCATGTGCAGGAAATAAATTTTTACAGAAAGGGCTGGATCTGAACGCTGGGTATCGCTCACTCTCCGCTGGGAATATCTCGTTTCCAAATGCAAAGAAACTGTTATTTTGGAGAAATCGAAGACTTTTCTTTAAGTTTATTTTGAAAAACCATGAATATTGATTTTCCTTCATAGACCTGTTTGCTCGTTTTTGATAGACCTCATGTTTCCTTCTTTCCTCTGCAAATGCTTAATCTGTACGCTCTGCCATTGCGGTTACGAGCTTGTCATGTGGAATGTTTGTGTATAATGTTGGAAAAATCCATAGTTGATTAATCATTTTTAGCCTTACTCTTGTTATTAATGTTGTGGAAACTGTCGATTTACACTGGCTGCTGTTTGAAATATGTTTTTTTCAGAGGTCTAGGTTTTCTCACGGTTCTTGTATGTTTTTGCATGCTGAATTCAGAATGTTCTAATTTCCGCTCAATCAGGTCAAGTTTTTACGCTATCTCAATTTTAAGGAAAATAATCACAATGTTTGTTTTTTTTAATTCATTTTTTTATTCAAAACAGGACTTTACATTGACAGGAAAATGTCAAACTATACATATAATGACACACAAGTACACTTAATGTGGAAGAAAGTGCCTTCTCAATTACGTTTTCATTTTCAATTTCAGAAAAATATAGATAAATTCGTTTGTTTCTGGGCACACCCAACTTCAGTCGCTCCAGCAGTCGCTGTTTCTTCATCTTTTTAAGCGTTGAATTTCACATAACGGTACTTGTGCGTCATTTTATATATAGTTTGTACAATTTTTCTGTCAATGTAGTCTGATTTTGAATTTTAAAATGTTAATTAAAAAAACAAACATTTTGATTTTATTTTTTTTCCTTAAAATTGAGAAAGGTGCGTTGCACCACATCTGGTGACCGTACGGTCACGACTGGCATATTATGACGTAATACCATATTACGTAACACCCATACCATATTATGACCGTAACACCCATACCATATTATGATTAATTATAATTATGCATCTTCTTCTTTGGACTTTTTTTTGTTTCACAGCCTCAGTTTTTCATCGAAACTTACCTGAAACTTGGAATATATAATGTAAAAATATCCTGCGGCAGACAGTAACCATCTCCCAATTTTGAAAAAATTCCTCGAGAAAAAAGTTATGATCGTCAAAATATCTCCGCTAATACAAATCGCCTAAAAAAATATCTCAAACTAGCAGCTTTTTGAATTCTTGATTGGCGGGAATCGAACAGGGCATTAGCAGAGATTAATTACCGCACATATGATACATCACATGACGTCATATTCGTCTTTATGACTGATCATTAAGAGACGAGGATCTTAGCTCATTTGGCTTGTTCATACTTAACACGGAAGCAAACAGAATATTTTTGCTTGAAAGCAGTATTTTAAATTTGAATAAGCAACATTGAGTTTATAAGCGACACGTCACTATCTCATCAGGCAAAAGTAACTGCGTTTGAACGTCCCCACAAAGTTTTTACATCGCCTCTGAGATGTGCTCCAATTTCTCAAATGTGGTTGAACCTCATGGTGTAATGGAGGTCGTTATGAAGTGCATAGTTCTGGCATGATATTTGGATTCGTGAACTGCTTGGAAGAACACGTTTGCTGCTCGTCAACATCATAGCTCAGACCGGGACACTCATGAAATCTTCACCATTGAATCGGTTCAAGTCCCATTCCATGCCATCAATGCTGTAGGTGTAGGAGATTCTCGCCAGCCCCACACTGTTTTAGTGTGGCTTCCAAGGGCCACAGTGCTTTGCCTTCAACGTATAGCCATCACAGCCTTGCCCTCCCTTATCCGTTTGTGGCAAAGACAGCTGCTACTTTGGGCATGGACGTTTGAGCGGGCAGTCCTGTGCAGCATGTTCTCTCGTATTTGGCCAACACCGAAGACAATGATGAGTTTAAAAAGGAACTATTCTCTCACAGATCTGTGATCTGAAACTCTTTCATCCACAAACTTGCAAAAACTTTCGCCATTGGAAGCGGAGTGTAATGATGTGATTTGACATTGATTTACACGGCTTCGAGTTGAATGAGTAGCTGTGAACTGATTGCTTTTGGAATTTCCCCCAAATGGTGTGATTTCCATGCTCTGTTGTTAAGGAATTTATGGAAGGGACCCTGCTGTGTGAGTGCTAGGTTTATTGGTGTGTTGCTTATGGTAAAAGGTTACTGGCCACACTGCAATGGAATAAAAATGGAGCCGCAGGTCCTTGAGGTTATATAGTGTGCTATTCGTGTTATCCTCCATATCCCATCCAGGCAATATAAAATTCCTCGGTAAAGACATGTTTCTGGAAGTAAATTCACTGTTTGTTACATTACAATTTCCTTGTGTTGTGCATTCCTGTTATGATTGGTAAGAATACTTTTTTCTGTGAATTGTTTTAACACCATAACCACTTCAGCTCACATCACCATAATACAATGTCCTCCCTATTAGACCCTGGGTTTGTGTCTAAATTAGAAACCAACAGAGGTGTCTACCACACATCCACGAGCCATAGTTTGGGCATCCATGACCACCTATGCCGTAAAGAGGAGGCCAACTAATTATTAATTAACCAGAACTCAGCCTTAAAACGAGAGGTGGGAACAGGGGCTCTCCTCCCAATACTCAATCTGTTTTTTACAAGGTTAAACTAACCTATCCAGTTTTTCTGGACATATTGTGGGTTCCCTAGAATAAAACTCCAAGATTATTTAACATCTCATCCACCCTACTTTAACTTTGCAGGAAGGTGTACTGGTGGACGAGTGCCATTACCAGATAGATTAGGTTCTTCGAACAGGTACCCATAAGGTTTGCTTTTTCCCAGTTACGCGTTCAAAGAAGAAGCTAAAATGCAAAACAATCTGCGCACTTACAAGGAGGCAGCAATATCATTGTTTTCTTTAACAATAACTGAGACATCATAAGCATAATGCCCGATAAGGATAACTGAAGGGTAACTCGGATATATATATATATAAGACACTCAGAAACATTCACTTCCTCAATAACACCGAGAAGTGATTCCATAACAGGGTGAATAAAATCCAGAGACGCAGGTACCTTGCCTTACCCCCTCTGGACCACTCATGGGGAAACAAGCTCATTGTTTACTTAATAGACTGAATATCTTGCTATACTAGCAAATACAACCGTCCGCTTCGCTGATTGGGTCAATAAAGTGGGGGGGGGGGAAAGAGGGAGGGAGAGAGAGAGAGGAGGACAGGTGGTGAGAGAGGCGGCAGGGTGAGAGGGGAAGGGGAGGCAGAGGGGATGAAGGAGGGGGAAGTTTAGGGGTGAAGGTGGGGAGAGCGACACCTTACCACATTGCTATTCACTGCAGGAGGGGGGATGGTGAAGCGGAGAGAGATAGGGAGAGTGAGACACAGACAGACACACACACACACACACACACACACACACACGACAGGTAGAGAGCAGCAAGAGGTGACGGAGGTGTGGGAGGACGAGTACTGCATTTAATGAGGATGGGGAGCAGAGGAGGGGACAGAGTGAGAGAAAAGGTGGGGGAGAGGAAGGATAAAACACAAAGACAGTGAAGGGTGGAGGGTGGGGTTAGCAAGAGAATGGCAATGTGACGCTTAATGACCAACACGAAAAAAAAATGCGTCAAATACAGCTGTACACACATGACACAACATAAGAGTTTGTAAAGGCAATCTATTCTTGGCACATCTGCAAAAACTTTTTATTCCAGTTTTTTTTTTTTTTTTTTTTTTTTTTTTTCCAGAATTTGTGGAAAATGAACCAAAAGCAAATCACTGGAAACATTGAAGTTACCGTCACGTACGACCTAATGATCCATCGGGCGTGAACATCGAAACAAAGCATTGCGACCAGATATCATACTTTAGGTAAGCATAAAAAAACAGAGAAGATAGGCATTGCTATTGAAGTGTTTAATCCAGTGATTTTGTGGACTAACGATGCATGAATCAAGAAAAATGACCAAATCCAGACTCTCAGCATGAGTGAAAAGATCCTGGAGTGAAGAATGCCAGTTTGTCCCAGTGATGAACTTAGAACCTCACATAGATTATTAAAAAAACCATCCCTGGGAATAATACTACAAACGACTGCAGTTGGAAGGCCAACCTGGACTCAGTCACGATCCTGAAGAGAACCCTTTGACAAAACTTGAAACAGAAACTTCCAGCTTGGTCTGTGGAATCGTGAGCTCCTTAACGAGATGAAGGTTATACTTTGAGCGCCACCTTGGAGGACTCCATTCCAATTCTGAAAACTACATATGTAGATACCAATCATGACACACACACACACACACACACACCACACTGAGATCTTGGGGAGGGCTCCATTCCACTTTTCTGGAACCCTAATCTGGAGATACCAACCGAAATACACACGACATGCACACGACGGTGGATACTTCGAGACTTTGGGAGGGATTGTTCACCTCTGAAACCCGCATGTACAAAAATCTTACTTGGTCTGTGGATCGTGACCCATTACGGTAATGAAAGTGGATACTTGAGCCCCCCCTGGGAGGACTCCATCCACATTCTGAAACCCATAGGTAGACACACACAAACAGATACACACACACACACACAGCACACACACACACTTTGAGACCTGGCAGGTCTCTGTTCCACTCCTCAATCCACCCACAGTGGAGATATCAGGCAACAGCAGGCAATTTGGCGGGTACATGTACACGTACCACCACACCTTTGAGACCTGGCAAAGGTCCTCTGTTTCACATCTCAAACCCACCCACATGTGAGATATCAGGCAGACAGCAGCAATTTGCGGGGTACATGTTACACGTACACACACACAACAAACCACACACATCGCACCAGCACACACACGACGGTGAAATATTTCGAGACATGGGAGGGATCGCGTTCCACCTTCTAACCCGCATATGGAGATAAAAAAAACCAACACACACACACAGAACACACACACACACATTCCTCCGAATGAAAAATTCAGCCGGAAGCCCATCATGATCTGGGGCTCTTCCCAAGTCCATTCCAGCTGGGGCTTGATTAACTTTCAGTGTAATTTGGTGAGATCAAGTCTCGGCACCTGGGCTCAGTTGCAGAGGAGATGGTAAGAGGTTAATGTCCCATCATTCTAACCACAAACGATTTGTTTTGTGAAAGTTTGGAGAAAATAAAATTCTTTAACACAACAACCTTATGTCTCTTGCTTTTACGCCACAGCTCCGCTGGTGTCAAAACAGGAAAATAATTATTTCGTGTTTTACTGGCAGAATCTAAAACGAAAAAAAGACTACCAGGGGTATTTCTAATCCCTTTAAGTCTTCAACCTTAATCCGAGTAACAACGCCAGCTGCTTCCTCTTGGATGAACTCTCTGCAACTGAGTGTTCTTTCGAGTAATAACTGAAAAACTTTTTACATTAATTATTTTTGGACAGTTTTGCCTTATCCGGTGTAAATTCACATCTAAACAAGTCATTGTTACATTTTAACATTTGAAAACGTTTGCTTTAAACTGCTGACAAAACACCTTAATCTGGGTTTTGTATTGTCCTACCATAAATCATTGAAGAAAAAGAGGGTTTCATTAGGATATGGTAAAGCTGAGAAACTTGGAATGCTTCTTTAATAGACCATCTTCCGAGAAAGACTGGTGTTAAACTTCAATGTGCCCTTCTTCTTAATAACTGCCGGAGTAAAAAACCCCCATGGTTTCTACTGTAAGTATGGTCTGAGAAACATAAATGGAAAAATAATCTGAAGAGACACAGCGTTGCCGAACTGTGAGTATATATCCCATCGCATGGAAGTCTCGCAAGAGAAACTTCCTCTGGTAAACTGGACAGACAGCACCATGTAAAACTGGAAATTTCATTGGGGGTGAAGTACCCTCCTTAACATCTAGCAAACCAACCCAAGAAGAAAGCGATAAATTTTGTACAAAGATTCAGGATGAGGTTCGCTGTATTCCTGTCCATTCCGGTTCAAATGTACAGTTTAAAATCACCCTTTGATGCAACACAGCTATTTAAATCAACTGCCAGTCAGTGATTGATCACAGAAACAAAGAAAGCTCTCGCGTTTTGGCACTCGCACTTGGCAACGTACACATTTGGAATAATGTGAAATGAAATTTTAAATCACCAATTCAAGAGAGATGAACTGGCCTTAACAATCGCCTGGAAAAGAGGCATGACTCAGGTGCTAGCCCTGGTCCTTCAGTACGAAAGCAATGCCAGCCGAAAGAGGACAATAAAGCATGTCCCCCAAAAAGGCAAACACCAATCATCCCCTAATGCTGTGAGTGATGTGTGTTTCCTGGCAATAAAAGTTGCGATATTTCTTGCGTCTAAATAAACTTTCAGCTGAACTTGGCGGTTGGTGTCGCGCCTCCACCATTCATATTCTAAGATGGGCCAAAGGTGATTCTTGCACTCAAAGGGTTTGCTTGGGTGCTGGCAAAATCTCAAGACCTGCTTTCATAATGGAAATTTCCTGAGACCTTATTATGGAAAATCGTTGCAGTTCTCATTATTTTTTGGCAGTTGAATAAAGAAACTACATCTAAAATTTATCTTTGATAACTACCGATTTCACTGTCTAGAGGTTTCATTTTTTTAAAAAAAACAAGTTTGAGAGCTAACATTGGCTGACCTCAGTGGACACTGAGACAACTCAAGACATCCTTCGACAAGGTACCTCCGGGGTCGAGGATGTCAGCCTTGGCATGCACACAATGATATATTGGAAAATGAGTATCTTGGAATGTTGGAAAATAGTCACTATTGGAATTTTCATACTCTTGGAGATTCGCTGGAAAGCTCTACTGTGGCAGATCAAACATTTCCTTGTGTTCGCTATGCCAACAGGAGTTGAAACCTCAGTTTCACTCTCTTGCAGAGCATATCTACGATTTAATGGGAAGACACAGTAATACAATTTTGAATCTGCATCGGTCGAGGGGCACTGTCAGGGGTTGTGCACCATTCACCGTCTGCTCATTCACAGTAGCTAGCGTGGTAACGTTCATTTGAGAATTTTTGCGATGTCTGTCAACCACTCCACCGAATTCACCCATACAACAATTTTGTATTCCAAGAATTAAACGGCAAACTTTGAGTCTATTTTCCTCATTTATAGAACCTAATTCACTATCTTTTTTTTCAATACAAATCAAACTTGTCGGAACACATTGAAGGTGCATTTTCTAGTGCCACATTGTCCTCCAACACACTTCTTTGTAGTACTGAAGAAAAACTAGTAGTTTGTGAAGCTCTTTGGTTTTCTGAAATCGTTATAAGATCCTCATCATTTATTCACTACATGAGGGAGCAGCAAGAAAAGTTATAAAATTTGGGTTTACTTTTGTTTACTGCAGTAATAAGTGAGGTATATCGTTTTCAACATTGGGACAGGGTATTGTTATTATTTGTCTCACTACTGCAAGAGGTAACAGCAGGAACAGTTAAACTATCACAATTAATTTCCAGTCTGTCCAATAGTTTCTGGAAGTTATTAATATTGTTATGTTGTGGGGTAGATGAGGATTTCATAGTAAAATGTAGGATGTATAATGTACATGTCCATGGACAGGTAGGAAGACATCTCATGTAGATTAAGTAGGGAAAATTGTGAGCTAAGGGGCTTGTCACACCTTGACGATTTAGGCGAACGTATGCCGTTTTTTTTACAAATTTGCCGAATACGCTTGGGCACACGTCGAATACGTTATTGTGAGTTTTGTATACGTTGGGAATACCCTGAAAAACACTGCCATAGAGTCGTTGTACGCTGGCTTTAATCGTTGAATTTTTGTGCCTTGTTCTCTCCTTTTTTCGATGCCTTAAAATTTTACGACGTACCTCGGCGTTTGGCTCACACGTTCGCGACTACGCCGGCCATAAATTTAGGCACGTTTATGCGACGTTGAACACGTTAATTGTATGTTCACTCATAAGTCGAAAACCGTAGAGGTAACATTCGCGTACCCGAAACTTATTTCTAACCTATGAGTAACGTTTTGTAAAGCACGCTACACAAACGTTGTTTCACACTTCGCAACACGCTACTTGAAAAGTTCCTCTAGACGGACGAAACAATCAAAGTAATGTTTAGGTAGCCCGGTGACTTATTTATAACCTATGAATAACGTGGCTTGGGATTATTAACGCTATGGCATACGTGGACTATCGTTGGCATAGGTTGTGGACGGCCTAAACACGATAAAAATCGTTGGATAACTTATGTATAAGTTCTCGAAGCGTTCTGTGTTCATTACTAGTACATTATGCATTTGTCAAAGTCGTTTTTAATACTTTAAAAAGTAAAAACAAAGAAATATTTCATCGTGGAAGAGGAAAAAAAATTAGCCGAAAAGAATATCGAACAATGGGTGCAAAGTAGTCTACCTATTCGTGGACGATAAGAGGATCCATGCATCACCCACACCCTCCCCATCACGCTCATCATACTACTACTGATCATGGACCTACTACTACTACCAATACTACTACTAAACTTAAACACTAATACACTCTACACTGACATAGACATACTACTACTACTACTACGTTGAACATAGACATACTACTGACATGGACCCTACTACTACTACTACAACTACTACTACTACTATACTATGACATAGACATATACTACTGACTACTAACTGACATAGACATACCACTACTAACTATGATGTAGAATTCTACTACTACTACCAATGCTACTACTACAACTACTACTACTATTACTACTGTCACGCACACCAAACTACTGGCTATAGTATTACTACTAACTGATACTACTGGCATTGACATCTACTCAACATGGAGTCTGGACAATGATTGGGTTCCTCTTGTTGAAGCCCATTTGTATGTACGCAATTTCCCTAAACGCTGCCAATTAGTCAGTACACGGTAGATGTAAGTTAGGAAACACTTTCAGTAAGTTCTGTGGTTGTCCGGAAGACGTCAAATTTAATTGTCTACATACGACAATGTGCGTTATACATACGTTATAAGCAATTAGGTTCATAAGCAATGTTTATTCAATGGTTAGAAATGCACGTTTACTTAGGTTCAAAAACAATGCTACACATAGGTTAACGCACGTTACTCTTACGTTCATAGCACGGTAGCCATTGGTTCAAGCCAGTTTATACATAGTTTCAATGCACGTTACTCATACTTTCCAAGCACGTTAACATAGGCTAACTGACGTTACTCATTGTTCAAAAGCCGTTACTCAACGGTTATAAAATTGGGTTTCAAGTATGGTTGCCATTACTTTGACGTGGCTTCGACTTATGACTAACCTACAAGTAACCGTGTGTTTCGCCGTGTTTAAACGTCGCGAACGTGC
>CM068962.1:3101827-3119658 GCA_035128595.1 Eptatretus atami
AATATCATTCACTGAATTATAAAGGTCAACAGGGAAATTTTCCTTTTCTTCATCATTGAAGTGGATGTGTGCAAATAAATCCTTTTCTTTAAAAATTTTTATCAAATTCTTTATTAACATTAATACGAGTTGTAATTTCTTCTTCACTAATACTTGTATCTCTAATTTTCATACGTTTGCATTGAGTTTCTTCATCAACAACACACACACACTCGACATCACAATTTAACCCCATTACCACTCAGATGTTTAATAATTTGTCTCATTCCTTCTGGATTATTTATATAATACCCACCAGATTTAGTTTCTATATCAGATCTTACAATGTGATATTTTTGTCCCAAGAGAACCTCTCCAATATATTGATCATTCCCTCTCAATCGCATATGTTCCTCGACTGAAACATAGTAATAATCTTCACCTTCTACTTCTCCTGGTCGCATTGCTCTGGTTGTTGTCGATACAATACGAATCACATGGTGTTTTTTTGAAAATTTACAATATTTTCATTTGTACTATTCAAGACCTTGATTTATGAAAGTTTTTTTTTCCAGAAGCATATTTACCCACAAGATTTATAATAATAGTTGTCATTTATTATATGTAATTGTTTATAAAATGAAAATATTATCCTTTAATATCTCATCTTGTTTCACAACAATATATTTGTATTTTTTCAGTCTTGTGCTTCATATAATCCCCAAATTCCTTTTTACTACATAATGTAGAACAATTGTCTCTCCAAAAATTGTATATATCTGTTGAATTTAACTTGAATAAAATAAAAGTATTAGCATTGTTCTTATTGAGCGATGAGGGAGTTGAAAGTATGATTGACTAAGATAAATACAATTACAAGAAGAATGTCTCCCTCTTGTGTCGTAGCTATCCATTACCGTTTGGTTTCTCTCATTAACACAATCATCAAAGAGAACGAGGTTCTTTTTTGATTTATCCAAATCTTGGGGAGAAGGCGTTGCGGATTTGGAAAGCTATCGCACTCAACATTCAGGTCCTTTAGCTCAGTTATATCGGTAAGTACAAGTGGCCAGGTAGGGTCCCAATCCTAGTCTTATGGGTAATTTAATGTTCCTGCGCTGTGAAGTTATTTTAAATAGTCAGGTTTTCTTGTCGTTTATTTATTACACCACCGACTACACCACCGACATCACCTCCGACCACACCGCATCGCCTCGCTTCCTTCACCTCGCTCTGGCTGACGTCAGGGGTGGGCGGAGCCCTGCAGAGACATGTTGCTCAGCTTCCTCTGCCAGGGGTGGGTCCAAGTGATGTCACCACGCCACCTGGCCAATTGGGGGGTTTGCCGCCCGTTTTGGCCAGTGGGAGGGATGACGAGGGTGCATGCGCAGAAGGTCGTCCGGTGTGGAGAGGGCGGAGTTGCGAGGAGCCCCCCCCCCTTCGAAGCGGGGGGTATAATTATAGGCGCGGTCTGCGTGCGGTGGGCAGTTCGTTCTGTTCTGGGTCGGGGAATTCGTCGTCGTTCCCCTGGCGTTCGTTCTGTTCTGGGTCTGGCGCGGTCTGCGCATTCGTCGTTCTGGTCCTGGCAAGGAGGTCGCGCACGAGTTCCGAAGGGTGTCTGCACACGGGGGGACTTCTCTCGCCAGCCTCCACCCTACCGACTCTGGCTGTTTGGATCATCCGGATCACACCAGGGGGTCCAGTTCGGCCCCGAGGACCAGGTCCAAGATAGACCCTTACCTCCAGCTCACCTTCCCTCCGAGCTTGGGGTATTAATAAAGGCGATAGCCACCACTTCTTTGGGTGTGAGTGTGCGTATGTGTGTTCGTGGCGCCAGTCGTTAAGTAGTGAATTGTTTAAGTGCCTGTGCTTTTTAGGTCATCTCTACCGAGATTACCTAATAAAGCTGGACCAAATGTCCGTCCGTCCGTCCGTCCTTGTTACATGGCAATCTAACCTCCTCAAAACACACGGACCATACTGCACTTACCACATTGAAGCTATGGACCCCTCCCTCTTCCACATAACAATATCAATATCTGGAACCTTTAACTACACCTTCAAGATCAAGTATAATTGTGGGAAAGCCACTATTATTTCCCGTTCTGCTTAAATTCCATTTTGTTGTCCCCTTTCTTTTGAGCGAGGCTCAAGTAAGAGCAAAGGGGTGAGAGGTCAGCACTTTAAGAACACAAAATTACCATCAATGGACAGAATAATTTGGCAAGGCACGAACAAACAGGAAACAGAAGGGGCGGGTGGACATGATGAGGGAACTGAATTTGCTGAGCAGACAAGGAACATGTGAGCAGACAGGAAGATCAAATAAAAAGAGTGTAAATGTGGAACATGATTGGTGGACAGGAAAAGCAGAGGATAGGAATCGGGATTACACGAGATGGTCATCGCTCGCCATTTTAAAGGAGTGCAGAGGAGGACATGATTGGACGGACTCGGTGAGGAAATGTCACAGTCGAGAGAAGAGGGGGGCCAAAAGAGGAATAGACGAGGTACAGTGGAACTGAGGAAGATAATGTTTATGCTAATTTGTTTTATTTTCAATTTAATTAGCTTTTTGTAAAAAGAAAACTTCAATGGTTTGCCTGTGAACCACACAATCAATGGTATATTGGGATGCAATAACTTATTATTTTTTGGGATACGTTGTCAAGGCTCGTATGAGAGCGAACACACAAAGCACAACAAGGGGGGCATGAGATGAGAGGGGCGAGAGAGGGAAGGACAAAACAGTGGGGAACAGAGACATTAGGAGATCTGTGGAAGGGAGAGGGATGGGGCACGGAACACGGAGTATACAAGATGGACACTACAGGGACTTTCAGGAAGGAACGCAAGGAATTTGAAGGAGGTGGGTTTGGAGTGGATGAACGGGGGGAGATAAGAGATGGTGGTGACTCGGGGTCAAGCTGTGTTCTCAAAGAGGGAACAGGGACTGCATGAAGCCACATCCTACATTCTTTTGTGGCTACGGCCAAAATACGGGCTCTGGTGACCTGATCCACACTGTTCAACAGGGTGACAAAAGACACTCTTGCCGCCCTAACGTCCCATGGCTTTTTGACTCAGTTGAGACAGGCTTTCAGGCTCGCAAACACCGACATGGGCTGAACTCCATGACAACACCGCCGCTGTCAATTCCTACGTTTGCGCCAAACCGCTTACGCAGGACAAAACGGCATCGACTGAGGGGCGAACTGCCAGCAATGAGGAGATGAAGCCAGGAAGAGCGACATCAATAACCGTCCTGAAACACAGACCTCCCTGAAACCCAGACCTCGCTGAAACCCAGACCCCCCTGAAACACAGACCTCCCTGAAACCCAGACCTCCCTGCAACCCAGACCTCCCTGCAACCCAGACCCCCCTGCTTAACTGGGAGCGTAGCTTGCATCCAATCAGAATCGTTAAAAGCAACATTAGAGATTTTTAATGTGGCTGAACAGATAAGCGAGATGTTAACGGATATTTTCAACAGTTCCCTGGAGTCAGGACAGGTACCGGAGGATTGGAGAGTAGTAAATGTAACTCCATTATTTAATAAAGGATCTAGAGAAGAATTGAGAAACTTTAGATCTGTTAGTTTGACTTCAGTTGTGGGGAAGGTGTTGGAGACATTAATTGGGGACCAGATGAGGAACCATTTAAATAAATACAAACTAATTAAAGGTAGTCAGCATGGGTTAACCAAAGGTAGTTCCTGTTTAACAAACCTTTTGGAGTTCTATGAAGCAGTGTCCGATTGGGTGGATGAGGGAAAGGCAGTGAACATAGTATATCTAGACTTCAAGAAGGAATTTGATAAGGTACCACATCGGAGGTAACCAGACAAAGTGAGGGCTTGTGGAGGGGCTGGTCAGGTAGCTAATTGGAATGTAAACTGGTTTAGTGGTCAGAAGCAAAGAGTGGTTGTGAGAGGGAGGATGTCTTGCTGGGAGGATGTAAGTAGCGGGGTACATCAGGGATCAGTACTATTCAATATTTACATCAACGATTTGGATAATGGGGTAAAGAGTAAGCTTTCCAAATTTGTGGATGACACAAAGCTTGTAGGTCAGGTGGATAGTAGAGGGGCTGGTGAACAGATACAAGAGAGTATTGATAGATTGGGTAAAAGATTTGCAGATGTAATTTAACCTGAGCAAATGTAAAGTGTTGGGGATGGGAAAGAACAATGAAAATAGAGATTACAGGATGTCAGGGGTAATTTTGGAGCGAGTCACACAGGAGAAGGATCTGGGGGTGGTAATAGATATTGGAGGTAAGCAGGTAGCACAGTGCCAGGCAGCTATAGGTAAAACAATTAGCGTTTTCAGCTGTATAAGGAGGGGGATCAATTATAAATCAAAAGGTGGTGTTAACATTGTACAGGAATTTAGTGAGGGCCACAACTAGAATATTGTGTGCAGTTTTGGTCACCACAGTTCCAGAGGGACATCGATGCCATCGAGAAGGTTCAGTGTAGGGATACTAGATTGATTCCGGGCCAAGCTAGACTCAGCTATGAAGAGCGGTTGAAGGAGACAGGGCTTTATACACTAGGAAGAAGGCGTTTTTATGAGGAGATATGATGGAGATGTTAGGAGCTATAGCCTGAGAGTAAAGAAGAGGAGAGTTAAGATGGTCGTAAGGAAGGGGACTTTTCCTCAGAGAGTAGTTAATGTATGGAATGGTCTCCTTGGAAAGGTAGTGGCAGCAGAAACAGGAGATAAGTTTAAATTAGAATAAGATAGGTACCTGGTAGTTATGGAGATAGAGGGGTGTGGGGATGTTGAGAGGATTTTTAGGTAGTTTGAGTGTTGATGGGTGATTGTGTGCATGTGTACCGAGTGCTGTTGGTGGGGGTCTCGTCAAGGGGTGACGTGTGATTGATGTTTTGTGTTTTTTAACCAAGCCCATGCCCCCTCACACAAGGAGAAAAAAAAACATAACAAAAACTACAAACGTTAATAAAGAAATAATTAAATACAAAACCACAAAAACGGCAATAAATAAATAATTATAAATACAAAAGCGTGAAGAATAAATAATAAATAAATAAATAATACAAAAACCACAAGAATTTAATTAATTATTTTTTTGGGGGATTTTTTTCTTCTTGATCCTTGTACTAAAGGTTTTGTAAACGTGTGTCAAGAGATTGTAGGTGTGCACCATCCAGGTGGGAGGGACCGAACACAAGATGTACAGGAGCTCGAGCAGAGTGAAACAGTTTGTAACAACACAAATGCTTGGTGTGTGTCAATTTGTTCCAAATGACTGCCATCCGGATCAAGTCATGTGCTTCTCGATCATAGCTATTGTCTCGGGGAGATCGGAGAACAAGAAAGTTCAATCATTGATCGAAACAATCTTAATATCAGGGACACGTCTTAAATATGGTCTTGGGAGGTGGTAATCATCCAGAGATGAGTGGTGAGGGTGGTTAACTCACACTTGGTACCATTGATCTCGAGAACAATGTCAGAAAACACCTGCTGAAAGGGGAGAAAAAACCTGGACCGAAGAGGGGATAAAACACCTGGACCGAAGAGGGGGATAAACTTGTGCACGAAGAGGAGGATAAAACACTGGACCGAAGAGGGGGATAAAACACCCTGGCACGAAGAGGAGGATAAACACCTGGACCGAAGAGGGGGATAAAACACCTGGACCAGAGGGGGATAAACACCTGGCCCGAAGAGGGGATAAGACACCTGGCCCGAAGAGGAGGGAAAAACACTTGGCTCGAAGAGGTGGATAAAGAATTGGCACGAAGAGGGGGATAAAACACCTGGACCGAGAGGGGATAGACACTGGCCCGAAAAGGAAAAACACTTGGCTCGAAGAGGTGGATAAAAGAATTGGCACGAAGAGGGGGATAAACACTTGGCCGAAGAGGAGGAATAAAACACTTGGCCCGAAGAGGAAGATAAAACACTTGGCCGAAGAGGGGGATAAAATAATTGCAAGAAGAGGGGATGAAACACTTGGCCGAAGAGGAGGAAAACACTTGGCACGAAGAGGAGGATAAACACTTGGCCCGAAGAGGAGGAAAAACACTTGGCCCGAAGAGGAGGAAAAAACACTTGGCCCGAAGAGGTGCATAAAAGAATTGGCATGAAGAGGGGGATAAACAACTTGGCCCGAAGAGGAGGATAAAACACTTGGCCCTAAGAGGAGGATAAAATACTTGCGAAGAGGAGGATAAAACACTTGGCACGAAGAGGGGGAATAAACACTTGGCCCGAAGAGGAGGAAAAAACACTTGGCTCGAAGAGGTGGATAAAAGAAATTGGCACGAAGAGGAGGAAAAAAACACTTGGCCCGAAGAGGATAAAACACTTTGGCCCGAAGAGGAGGAAAAAACACTTGGCTCGAAGAGGTGATAAAAGAATTGGCACGAAGAGGGGGATAAAACATTGGCCCGAAGAGGAGGTAAACACTTGCCCGAAAGGGGGATAAAAGAATTGGCACGAAGAGGGGGATAAAAACACTTGCCCGAAGAGGAGGATAAAACACTTGGCCCGAAGAGGGAATAAAAACTTGCCCGAAGAGGAGGATAAAACACTTGGCACGAAAGGGGATAAAACACTTGGCCCGAAGAGGGGAAAAAACACCTTGGCTCGAAGAGGTGGATATAAAAGAATTGGCACGAAGAGGGGATAAAACACTTGGCCCGAAGAGGAGGATAAAACACTTGGCCCGAAGAGGAGGATAAAACACTTGGCAGAAGAGGGGATAAAACACTGGCCCGAAGAGGAGGATAAAACACCTGGCCCGAGAGGAGGAAAAAACTTGGCCCGAAGAGGTGGATAAAACACTTGGCCCGAAGAGGGGGTTAAACACTTGGCACGAAAGGGGGATAAAACAACCTGGCCCGAAAGGGGATAAACACTTGGCCGAAGAGGGGATAAAACAGTTGGGCCGAAGAGGGGATAAAAGAATTGGCACGAAGAGGATGAAAAAAACATTGGCCCGAAGAGGAGGAAAAAACACTTGCTCGAAGAGGTGGATAAAAGAATTGCGCCGAAGAGGGGGATAAAAGAATTGGCACGAAGAGGAGGAAAACACTGGCCGAAGAGGAGGATAAACACTTGGGCCCGAAGAGGAGGAAAAAACACTTGGCTCGAAGAGGTGAATAAAAGAATTGCACGAAGAGGGGGTTAAAACACTTGGCCCGAAGAGGAGGATAAAACACTTGGCCCAAAGAGGAGGATAAAACACTTGGCCGAAGAGAGGAAAAAACACTTGACCCGAAGAGGGGATAAAACACTTGCCCGAAGAGGTGGATAAAACACTTGGCCCGAAGGGGGATAAAACACTTGGCCCGAAGAGGGGGATAAAACACTTGGCAACGAAGAGGGGATAAACACTGGCCCGAAGAGGGATAAAACACTTGCGCCCGAAGAGGGGGATAAAAACACCTGGCACGAAAGAGGGGATAAAACACTTGGCCCGAAGAGGTGAAAAACACTTGCCCGAAGAGGGGATAAAACACCTGGCCCGAAGAGGGGGAAAAAACTTGGCCGAAGAGGTGGATAAAACACGTTGGCCGAAGAGGTGAATAAAACACTTGGCCCGAGAGGGGGATAAAACACTTGGCCGAAGAGGGGGATAAACAACTGGCCCGAAGAGGAGATAAAACTTGGCCCGAAGAGGGATAAAACATTGGCCCGAAAGAGGAGGATAAAACACTTGGCCGAAGAGTGAGGATAAAACACTTGGCCCGAAGAGGAGGATAAAACACTTGGCACGAAAGGGGGATAAAAACACTTGCCGAAGAGGAGAAAAAACACTTGGCTCGAAGAGGTGGATAAAAGAATTGGCACGAAGAGGAGGAAAAAACACTTGGCCCGAAGAGGATAAAACACTGGCCCGAAGAGGAGGGAAAACACTTGGCTCGAAAGGTGGATAAAAGAATTGGCACGAAGAGGGTTAAAACACTTGGCCCGAAGAGGGAGGATAAAACACTTGGCCCGAAGAGGAGGACAAAACACTTGCCCGAAGAGGAGGATAAAACACTTGCACGAAGAGGGGGATAAACACTTGGCCGAAGAGGGAAAAAACACTGGCTCGAAGAGGTGGATAAAGAATTGGCACGAAGAGGAGAAAAACACTTGGCCGAAAGAGGAGATAAAACACTTGGCCGAAAGAGGAGGAAAAAACACTTGGCTCGAAGAGGGTGGATAAAAGAATTGGCACGAAGAGGGGGATAAAACACTTGGCCCGAAGAGGAGGATAAACACTTGGCCCGAAGAGGAGATAAAACACTTGCCCGAAGAGGAGGATAAAACACTGGCCGAAAGGAGGATAACACTTGGCCCGAAGAGGAGGATAAAAACTTGGCCGAAGAGGAGGATAAAACATCTTGCCCGAAAGGTGGATGAAACTTGGCCGAAGGGGGATAAAACACTTGGCCCGAAGAGGAGGATAAAACACTTGCCCGAAGAGAGGATAAAACACTTGGCCGAAAGAGGAGGAAAAACACTTGGCACGAAGAGGGGGATAAAACACTTGGCCCGAAGAGGAGGAAAAAACACTTGGCTCGAAGAGGTGGATAAAAGAATTGGCACGAAAGAGGAGGAAAAAACACTTGGCCCGAAGAGGATAAAACACTTGGCCCGAAGAGGAGGAAAAAACACTTGGCTCGAAGAGGTGGATAAAAGAATTGGCACGAAGAGGGGGATAAAACACTTGGCCCGAAGAGGAGTGAAAAAACACTTGGCCCGAAGAGGGGATAAAAGAATTCGCACGAAGAGGGGATAAAACACTTGGCCCGAAGAGGAGGATAAAACAAACTTGGCCCGAAGAGGAGGACAAAACATTTGGCCCGAAGAGGAGGATAAAACTTGGCAGAAGAGGGGGATAAAACACTTGGCCCGAAGAGGAGGAAAAAACACTTGGCTCGAAGAGGTGGATAAAAGAATTGGCACGAAGAGGAGGAAAAAACACTTGGCCCGAAGAGGAGGAATAAACACTTGCCCGAAAGGAGGAAAAACACTGGTCGAAGAGGTGGAATAAAAAGAATGGCACGAAGAGGGAAAACACTTGCCGAAGGAGGAAAAACACTTGGCCCGAAGAGGAGGAAAAAAACATTTGGCCCGAAGAGGTGGATAAACACTTGGCCGAAGAGGAAAAACTTGGCACGAAGAGTGGATAAAGAATTGGCACGAAGAGGGGGATAAAACACCTGGCCGAAGAGGGGTAAAACACTTGGCCCGAAGAGGGGATAAAACACATGGCCCAAGAGGGGATAAAAGAATTGCACGAAGAGGGGATAAAACACTTGGCCCGAAGAGGAGGATAAAACACTTGGCCGAAGAGGAGATAAAAACACTTGGCCCGAAGAGGGGATAAAACACTTGGCACGAAGAGGGGATAAAACACTTGGCCCGAAGAGGGGGAAAAAACACTTGGCTCGAAGAGGTGGATAAAAAATTGGCACGAAGAGGGAAAAACACTTGCCGAAGAGGAGGATAAACACTTGGCCCGAAGAGGAGGATAAAACACTTGGCACGAAGAGGGGATAAAACACCTGGCCCGAAGAGGAGGAAAAAACACTGGCCCGAAAGGAGGAAAAAACTTGGCCGAGAGTGAAAAAATTGGCGCGAAGGGGTAAACACTTGGCACGAAGAGGGATAAAACACCTGCCCGAAGAGGGATAAACACTTGGCCGAAGAGGGGGATAAAACAGTTGTGGCCGAAGAGGGGATAAAAGATTGGACGAAGAGATGAAAAAACACACTTGGCCCGAAGAGGAGGAAAAAACCTTGGTCGAAGAGTGGATAAAAGAATTGGCCCGAAGAGGGGGATAAAAGAATTGGCACGAAGAGGAGGAAAAAACACTTGGCCCGAAGAGGAGGATAAAAACACTTGGCCCGAAGAGGAGGAAAAAAACTTGGCTCGAAGAGGTGGATAAAAGAATTGGCAGAAGAGGGGTTAAAACACTTGGCCCGAGAGGAGGAATAAAACACTTGGCCCAAAGAGGAGGATAAAACACTTGGCCCGAAGAGGAGGAAAAAACTTGACCCGAAGAGGGGGATAAAACACTTGGCCCGAAGAGGTGATAAAACACTTGCCCGAAGAGGGGGATAAACACTTGGCCGCGAAGAGGGATAAAACACTTGGCAGAAGAGGATAAAACACCTGGCCCGAAGAGGGGATAAAACACTGTGCCCGAAGAGGGGATAAAACACCTGGCACGAAGAGGGGGATAAAACACTTGGCCCGAAGAGGGGATAAAACACTTGCCGAAGAGGTGGATAAAACACCTGGCCCGAAGAGGGGAATAAAACACTTGGCCCGAAGAGGTGGATAAAACACTTGGCCCGAAGAGGTGGATAAAACACTTGGCCCGAAGAGGGGGAATAAACACTGCGAGAGGGGATAACACTTGGCCCGAAGAGGAGGATAAAACACTTGGCCGAAGAGGGGGATAAAACACTTGCCAAATCCGCCCGAAGAGGAGATAAAACACTTGGCCCGAAGAGGAGGATAAAACACTTGGCACGAGAGGGGGATAAAACACTTGGCCCGAAGAGAGGAAAAAACACTTGGCTCGAAGAGGTGGATAAAAGAATTGGCACGAAGAGGAGGAAAAAACACTTGGCCCGAAGAGGATAAACACTTGGCCCGAAGAGGAGGAAAAACACTTGGCTCGAAGAGGGTGGATAAAAATTGGCACGAAGAGGGGTTAAAACATTGGCCCGAAGAGGAGAAAAACGACTGGCCGAGAGGAACAAAACACGTTGGCCCGAAGAGGAGGATAAAACTTGGCACGAAGAGGGGATAAAACACTTGGCCCGAAGAGGAGGAAAAACACTTGGCTCGAAGAGGTGGATAAAAGAATTGGCACGAAGAGGAGGAAAACACTTGGCCCGAAGAGGAGGATAAAACACTTGGCCGAAGAGGAGGAAAAACACTTGGCTCGAAGAGGTGGATAAAAGAATTGGCACGAAGAGGGGGATAAACACTTGGCCCGAAGAGGAGGATAAAACACTTGGCCGAAGAGGAGGATAAAACACTTGGCCGAAAGAGAGGATAAAACTTGGCCCGAAGAGGAGGATAAACACTTGGCCCGAAGAGGAGATAAGAATACACTTGGCCCGCCCGAAGAGGTGGGATGAACACTTGGCCGAAGAGGAGGATAAAACACTTGGCCGATAAAACTGGCAAGAGGAGGATAAAACACTTGGCCCGAAGAGGAGGATAAAACACTTGGCCACGACGAGGGGATAAAACACTTGGCCCAAGAGGAGGAAAAACACTTGGCTCGAAGAGGTGATAAAAGAATTGGCACGAAGAGGAGAACACTTGGCCCGAAGGAGGATAAAACACTTGGCCCGAAGAGGAGGAAAAAACACTTGGCTCGAAGAGGTGATAAGAATTGGACGACAGAGGGATAAAACTTGGCCCGAAGAGGAGGATAAAACACTTGGCCCGAAGAGGGGGATAAAAGAATTCGCACGAGAGGGGGATAAAACACTGGCCCAAGAGGAGGATAAAAACTTGGCCCGAAGGGAGGACAAAACATTGGCCCGAAGAGGAGAATAAACACTTGGCACGAAGAGGGGGATAAAACACTTGGGCCCGAAGAGAGGAAAAAAACACTTGGCTCGAAGAGGTGGATAAAGAATTGGCACGAAGAGGAGGAAAAAAACACTTGGCCGAGAGGGGATAAAAACCTTGCCCGAAGAGAGGAAAAAACACTTGGCTCGAAGAGGTGGAAAAAGAATTGGCACGAAGAGGGATAAACACTTGCCAAGAGGAGGATAAAACACTTGGCCCGAAGAGGGATAAAACACTTTGGCCCGAAGAGGAAGGAAAACACTTGGCCCGAAGGGTGGATAAAACACTTGGCCCGAAGAGGGGGATAAAACTTGCACTAGAGGGATAAAAATTGGCACGAAGAGGGGATAAAACACCTGGCCCGAAGAGGGGATAAACACTTGGCACCGAAGAGGGGATAACACATGGCCGAAGAGGGGATAAAACACTTGGCCCGAAGAGGGGATAAAACACTTGGCCCGAAGAGGGGATAAACATGGCCCGAAGAGGGGATAAAAACACTGGCCGAAGAGGGGGATAAAACAACTTGGCTCGAAGAGGTGGAAAAAGATTGGAAAGGATAAAACACTCTGGCCGAAGAGGGGGATAAAACACTTGGCCCGAAGAGGGGGATAAAACACATGGCCGAAGAGGGGGAATAAAACACTTGCCCGAAGAGGGGGAATAAAACACTTGGCCCGAAGAGGGGATAAAACACTTGGCCGAAGAGGGGGATAAAACACTTGGCCCGAAAGGGGGATAAAACACTGCCCAAGAGGGGGATAAAAACACTCTGGCCGAAGAGGGGGATAAAAACACCTGGCCCGAAGAGGTGAACCCCGTTGAATACATTCCTCGTGACCCAAGAACCAACCAGAAAGACCTGACATGTTCCTGCCAGGTGAGCGGCAATCGATCCTGGGTCCCGACTGTCGAACTTCAGACAAAACAAAATACAAACCAAATTAATTAAATACATTTACACGTGTCCATGATTGGAAACACGGATTCGTCGGATAAAGTCG
The DNA here is from genome assembly GCA_035128595.1 of Eptatretus atami. Classification (NCBI taxonomy): domain Eukaryota; kingdom Metazoa; phylum Chordata; class Myxini; order Myxiniformes; family Myxinidae; genus Eptatretus; species Eptatretus atami. The sequence goes on from CM068962.1 coordinate 3,114,378, forward strand.
GTCCACGTGGACATCTGTTTCACATCACTCACCTTTAGTCATGTTCGTCCTTCGGTGAAACACCACGTGACCGCAACCGGTCCGACAGGACACCGCCCTGTGGCCACGAGCCCACGTCCCATTATCAAACCAGGCTTCAGGTGGCCGCCATCGTTGTCTCACACCCGGCCACCACTTACAATGGCTCTGTGCTGGAGCCTTTTCGTGTAATAATGGGACGAAGGCGCCATCGAAGGATCCATCTCGTTTCCTAAACACACTTCTGATGTTGTTTGTCAATCAAATGTTTTACGGCTTTGTCAGGCAGAGGGGGCGGGCTGCGCGGCCCATGGTTGCTTCCTCCCTGGCCGACCCGCTCAAAGCTAGAGGGGGAGGGCTGAGCGGCCAATGTTTGCTCCTCCCCTGGCCGACCCACGCTCAAGGCAAGGGGAGGCTGAGCGGCCATGTTGCTCCTCCCACTCGGCGACCCGCTCAAGGCAGAGGGGGAGGGGCTGCGCGGCCATGTTGCTCCTCCCCGTGGCCGACCCGCTCAAGGCAGGGGGATGGGGCCTGAGCGTGCCAGTTTGCTCCTCCCCTTGGCCGACCCGCTCAAGGCAGAAGGGGGAGGGCTGAGCGGCCATGTTGCTCTTTTCCTGGCCGACCCGCTCATCCGCATCATCTGGGTGCAGCGACGTAGACGTGGCCACGATGCTATGAGCGGGGTTTGGTTCGGCCATATTGCTCTGCCTAAAAGTTATCCCAAATTTCTCCCACCGTGGAACATGAAGTTTTCTGCGGCCATCTCACTTCAGTAAGCCGCATCCCAGCTGAACCATCGGCGGAGAGGATTCGCGCGGCCATATGATTAAAGTTTGGTGGTTACGTTTCCCAGGGATGTCACAGACCTTTCCTCCGCGATTAGCGACCCTAATAAATATCTGACGGCCGCTATTCCTGCAGATAAGGGGGACAGGCTCTCGGGGTCGGTAATGATTGGGAACATCGTTCAGCCGCGCGCTCCTCAACATGGAACTCTTACAAAACTGTCGATAAAAACTTTCGAGCTCCTTCATGTCGGAGCGACAATCCGCCAGGGACTTTCAAAATGAAGCTTTGGGAGGGCTCCTCGATCAGGGCTTGGTGACCGGACATGTTGTGGGACGTCGTCCAGACTCTGGTGATCGGCCATTTTGTGGACGTCCTGCGGTGATCGGCCATATTGTGACGTCGATTCTGGCTGGTGATCGGCATAATTGTGAGTCGATCTGGGCTAGTGATCGGCACATGTTGTGACGTCATCCAGAGTCTGGTGACCGGCCGATGTTGTGTGAGTCCTGGTATCCACATTTGTGAGTCCTTTGATGACGTCAATCCACAACGATTTGATGAAAAATCCGAGTATATCCTGTTTTTCGCAATCATTATGATAGAACAAACAACTGTCAGTCCAACAACCAGTGTTCTGTTTAAGAACGGCTGTGTGTTGCCGTAAAATTAGAGACGTTTTTGAATGAATTGTCGCTTTCTTGTGTACATGTGTTGTTTTTCCTGAGAACGAACTAAATAACACACGATTTTGATGTGGAACACATTGCCCATGGGTGGACATGACCAATGCCCACCTTGGTGGTCAAGTGGCCAATGCGGGAGCTCGGACTCAGTCGCAATTGGGAATCGCAGAGAAAACAAGACAGAACCAGTGAGGAAACAGCAGCCATGAAGCCAAGGAGCCCTCAAGGCTGCTCGTCTTACAGACCACATCCCTCCAAGGACCATTCCAAGCCAGCTTTTAAATTCAACACGAAGATCTTGCGCATTTCCAGGAAATAGAAGGTTGAGCTGAACCTGCGAGAAGGAACCCTAGAGAACAAGCGACAGAGTTATTCCATGGGATGTGCCGGCCCAACACACTCATTTTCACTTCCCCCATGTCGGCTTTCCCTACTTCTAAACTCGTTCAACTTTGAATGCAACAAAAGAATTTAAATAAGCCGCCTCCTTCTCATTTTAGGGCTGGGTTCTCTGACTCACATGTCAGCGCTTTCCTCAAAGCACTCAAGGCATTCACCTTGCACCTCTTCCTTACACTCACACCACATCGCTCTACCCTCCTGTATTCTTTCCTCAGCTACCTTTCTTACTTGGACCAACTGAACCTGCCAGTTTTGCATCGGTGAGCGAGAGAGCCCACCCTCCGCCTCGACCTGAAATCTCGTTTCAGAAATGATTGAGGTACCTGTCTTGTGTCGAAATTGTGATAAGTTGACTGACGAGGTGGAATTTGTGCTTGGGGTGAGAACTTCTTCTTATGAACAATGTTTTTTGCCTTGTAATTACGTGCTTCTTGTGAACTTGTTAAATTTTGACATTCCGGAACCAACCCAAAGGATGGTTTAGTGTCGGGATCGTAACAATATTCCCATTTTTTTACAAATAAAGCAGAGAGTTAACCCAACCCTCTTCTCCTTCACAAGATTTCCTTCCATTGGAGACTGAGTGGCCCAAGGCACATTGTTGGTCGCAGTCTTGGCCCTTAAATCACCCAATCTGGCAAATGCTTGGAAGAACTTTGGGCAATTTCCAGAGAACTCCACCTCCAAATAAACAGGGCAAACAGGCAACATACAGCAGCAAACCCTAAAGGCCTGCTTCTCTGAAAAGGTTCAGATCTCTACAGTTTTGGTCCTAATACTTGGAAGAGGTTCTTTCAATTCAAGCATATTTTCACAATCGTCGCACATCCCACCATTTGCACAAATCAAACAACCGGCATAAATTCAGTTTCCTCAAACTTCTGAGCCCATCACCTGATGATGTCTCCTCGGCGAGATAGGCATAAAGTTGCCCTCAAAACGTCAGCTGAATGCTGGCCATCCTCCCAGGAAATGTAACTTCGGAGCCGACATGGCCTTTTACAGCTCAATGGAAAACGTTCACCAGGGGCTGGCGGCTGATGTTTCCAATTCCACTTCATATGTGCTTCCTGTGGAAGCTCGTGAGACGAACACACACAAAAGTGCAACTGCGTTGAACATTTAAAATGATCGCACGGATCACCATTCCAGACTATTTTAATTCCAAATACGTAATCGTAGGCTTGTTCTCTCCAATGCTTGTGAAAACGGATTTCCTCTTTTCCAGATATTTAAATTCCACCCGTGGTTCCCACCACCTGTGAAGATCCTCTCCTCACCAACTTTTGATGATCGGTTTTCCTATTTGTTCAATAACCTTCCAGACTTCCATGTTTAACTGTATGTCCCACTTCGTTCCCCTTTTATATTCATCACCTTACTCTTCCAGGAACTGATTTGTATTTATACAAATACTCTCAAATAACACAGCTGATAACAAGTATTATTGCTGAAATGAAGGTTGATGGGTCATTCAAATTGCATGGGAAGATGGGTCAGGATTAAGCCCCATCCTCCACCCCCTCCCCCCCCCCCCCCCCCCCCACATCTTCCTCCGAGATTTGGTTAAATGACATATTATACTCGCACACCACAAACGTAGACTTTGGTTTAATTTCCTTTTCACATCTTCCTAATCGGGAATTTGTATTCCCACCACACTCTCAGATTGAACCTTGGAGTCAATTGGTTTGTTTGTGTTGGTGTTGGTTGGGTGTTGAATTAACCCAGTCAGTTGCTGCTCGATCGATCCACAACAATGTGAAAAGCGATCAATCTCCTGGCAGCGACAGAGATCCTCACCTCTAACATGTGTTTGCCTGTGTTGTTCTCCTTGTTCGAAACATTCCACATTACAACTTTCCATTTGAAAATTCAATGTGACCAACTTGAAGAAGGAAAACCAGAACAATGAATCGTTTTATTGGTACAGGAAGCCAATAGGACAAAAATAAAATAAAAATGGAAAGAGAAACTTTGGCAAACCCAAAGAACAACCTGCAAAGCAAAGAACAAAAAAAAGCACAAAGTAATAAGGGAAAAGGGTAGAAATTAAAAACAAGGAAGGTAAGGGGCCACAGTGTGGTGTGGAAGGGGGGGGAGGATGTAACAGGGTGGAGGTAGCAACATAAGGGAGGTAACGGAAGGGGAGAGGCACACCTGTAAAGGGAGAAGCCAGCAGAAGGGCGGTACTAGGTAAGATTAGGGCACAGCGGAAGGGGAAGTAGGGAGGGGGAGGGAAAGCAACAAGCAGAAAGGGAGATGTGGTGAGGAGGGCCACACGCAGAAAGGGGAAAGTCGGGGGGGGGGGGGAGAGAAACGCATAGAGAAAGGGGAGTAGGGAGGGGCAAAGCAAAAGCAAAGGGGGGGGGGGGAGCAGAAAGTCCAGTTGGTGGGGTTTAGAGTAAGTGAGAATAAGCAACAAAATGCTGAAAGCAAATCATGGATGAAGCCGAGCATTAAATAAGGAGGGTAATACTGTATCAAGAAAGACAGGGGGGGGAGTATAGGATCGCAGGATGGGAGAAGCACAAGAGGGAAAAGAGCAGGACGCGCAGGTCCAGTACAATAAACAACAGGAACCAAAAGGAAGGGAATTGGTTTTGTTTGAAGGGAGTGAGGTGGGGTTAAGTAAGAAAGGTAAAGATGATGCGATCCTCGTCAGACCAGCCACTCTCGTGCCTTTTCCTTGTTCATTTCATGCACAAAAGAATGAAGTTATACAATGGACATGATAGTGATGACGATATATTCCTTACACAATCAAATGGTGAAATGCACAATCGAGCTTCAGGGAGCTAATGGGTGAAAGGACATACAATGAAACACGGAAGGAGACGTGGTCATGCGGTTCATCATACGACTGAACCATATCCCCGTTCAATTTCGCTTCATCTATCAATTTACTAATCATTTAAGTGCAAACCAACATCAACCAGATATATGCAATCACAAAGCGATCGGCAAGGGTAAGCCTCCCCCGGCACCCACAATACAATGATAACCTTTTTTTTTTCAGACCAACATGTGACCTTGACCTTCAACATTTAGGAGAGAAGGAGATTGGGACCATACTCTGTGCAGAGACCATTCCAGGCACTTGGGACTCCACCCCTTCTCCACTCAAGCTCCTCCTTCACGAACACGGTCTCCACACGCGCTGCTGAAGCCAGAGACGACACGCCCACTGTCGGGTACCACACCATGCAGCATCCCCCCCCCTGAAAGGTATTGGTGGCGTGTTCGTACAATCAAGTACAAAGGTACCGAGATCGTAGCCTCAACTCCTTTCCTTTCCTGTTTCAATACTTTCTCTTCATCGGGTTTTCTGTGTCTGTGTGTGTGCGTGTGTGTGCGTCCTGGCGCCTGTCTGCTTAAGTAAGACTGCA
>CM068962.1:3161692-3171857 GCA_035128595.1 Eptatretus atami
CCCAAAACTGAACTTCCTCCATGTTTGACTGTAGGGAAGGTGTTCTTTTCTTTGAAGGCTTCGTTTTGTTTTATGTAAACATGGAGATGATGTGCTTTTCCAAAAAGCTCTAAATTGGTCTCATCTGTCCACAGACATCTGCCCAGAATGATTTTGGTTGTTCAGGTGGTTTTGGAAAACTCCAGTTGAGATTTCTTATGTCTGTCTGTCTGTCTGTCTGTCTCTCTCCCTAGCAGTGGGTCCTCCTGGTATCCTTCCATAGAATCCCCTTTATTGAGTTGGCGACGGACGGTGCGAGTCGAAGCTGTCGTACCTCGTGTCTGAAGGTCAGTTGAACATGTTTGGCAGTTGATCGAGGTGCTTTCTCCACCATTCGAACAATCCTTCGCTGCAATCTTCGATCAAGTTTTCTCTTGCAGCCACGTCCAGGGAGGTTGGCTACAGTCTCTGGAACATCAAGGACACAGGAACATCAAGGTCTCTGGAGATGGACTTGTAGCCTTGAGATTGTCCATGCTTGGCTACAATCTTGTGTCTGACCTCCTCCGACAATTCTCTGGTTTTCCTTCTTTTCTCCATGCTCATCGCGGTACACACAGTGAAACAAAACAGCACAATGTCTCCTTTTCTCCATTCAAACTGGTTGATGAGTGATTTTTACATTGCAGGCACCTGCAACTCACCACAGGTGAGTTCAATTCCCAAGTAAAGGAGAATCACCTGCTTGAAATATAATTATTTCTTACAACTTCTAAAAGGTGATAATAATATTGTCCGGGCTATTTTAGGATTTCTGTGTGAAATAAGCTAAGATTTAGTAATTTTTTCAGCTTTGTTTTGTTTTGTTCCACTGCAAAGTAAAGAAATACATCTGTGGAGACCAAAAGATTTTTAAATATCAACAATTTTCTGGAAGGAATGGTTCATTATTTGAAAGAAGTGCAAGGGTGCCAATATTTTTGTCCATGACTGTGATGAAGCAAACATGTGAACATGAGCAGCCAATCAGTGGAGGGGTTCCAGAGAGCAAATGGACGTTGGGGACACTGTCGGGTGGCCTTCAAGAGGACTCATCACGACACCAGGAAGCCCTCACACTTTTTCCTTACAAGTCTTTTTCTCATTCACGAATCACTCAACACGTGAGTATTTAAAAGTGGCTTTTGTTTCTACATCATCAAGGGATGTTGTTTGTTTGGTTAAACGACCACAACCAAAATTAACAAGTCTACCCTGTCTGCCTGCTATTTTTGACGCGGTTTGAAGCCTCGGCGCCATGTGACTCTTCTTCTTCACCAACCGCTGGAGAGACAACGGAGGATTAATTAATTATCAACCAGGCTTCATGAACAAGTCAATATGTTTTGAATTAGAGTTGAAATTTCTCTTGTTCTGCTTAAAAAGCAATCATCATAACCAGCACACTGAAAGGAATAATCACCACACACGTTTACATCGAAAAATTGCATACCCATACCTGGTGTTTTAATTGGGAGTGTGTTTATAGAATCACCCTCATTCAAACTTCGTGTGTTATAGATTGGAGAGTGTTATGATCACCCTCATTCAAATTGTGTGTTATATTGGAGAGGAGTGTTATGGATCACCTCATTCCAAACTTGTGTTGTTTGTAATTGCCAGACGAGTGTTTGGATCACCCTCATTCAACTCATGGTGTTATAATTGAGAGGTTAGAACTCTCAACGTGTGTATATTGGGGATGTCGATCACCCTTATTTAACTCATGGTGTATATGAAGTGTTTAGACCTACCGTGTATTGGGGATTACAGTACCCTACTGTGGTGTTATTTAGTTTGATCACCTATTCAAACTCGGTGTTATATATTGAGAGATGTTTATAGATCCCCATTAATTGTGGGTAATCATGAGTGTTATGTCTATCAAACTATGGTGTATTGGAGGAGTGTTATAGTCACCTGCATTCAAACTGTGGTGTTTAAATTGTTTGAGAGAGTGCTTATAGATCACCTCATTCAAACTGCGTGGTGTGAAATATTGGGAGGAGTGTTATAGTCACCCTATTAAACTCATGGTGTGTATATTGGCCTCAGAGTGTTAGTGATCACCCTCATTCCAAACTCGTGTGTGTAAATTGGAGAGTGTTATGAATACCCTATTCCAAACTCATGGTGTTTATGAGTGTTGGGACAGATAAAGGTGTATTGGAGAATGTATGATCACCCTATTCAAACTCAGTGGTGTTATAATGGAGAGTTACTGATCAGCCTCATTCAACTCTGTGTTCAATTGGACAGCAGTTTGTAGATCACCCTCATTCAAACTCTGTGTGTATATATTGGAGAAGTTTATAGATCCCTGATTCAATCTGGTGTTATTATTGGAGAGAGTGTTGTGTCCCCTCATTCAAACTACATGGTGTAATAATTGGTGAGGGTGCGTCCTGATCGTCTGCTTTCAAAATCGTGGATCAAATTGTTTCAGTTCATGAACTCTGTTGGCTTTTTCGGTTCCTTCAAATTGGTTCTCACCATTTCCTCTTTTCATTCATTGTTCTCTCCCCTTTCTTCTTCTCCCTTCTTATCCCACACAAATGTTGCTAATGTCAACTTTGCTCGTCTGCTCCCACTGCATCGAATTGGTGGCAAGTTTGGCACTCAGGCATGGTGGTTTGGTTATCTGCGTGTGAATGTCATTTGATACCAACCCACACCTCTCTTTCCCACCATCTCTCACTTCCAACCCTGTTTTTTTTTCTTTTTCCTTCCTTCCCTCCCCTCTGACCACTCATATTTTTACTTGACGGATCTTACACAACATATTCAGTTGTGCACCATCCTAACCTTAATTTGAATTCTCACACCATTAATTTCATTTTCTCATTTTCACAGGCCTTTGTCAATGATATCTGTTATTTTTGTTTGTTCTATCATTTGTTTTCGCTCACAAGTGATCGCTTATAATCAGGACAACAAGGGAAAACCTGAAAATCAATTTAACTTTGTGGAATATTACGAAAACGCCCTTCTCTCCAATTTCAAAATCTCCATGCCATGCAGCTATCATTGTCCGACTGTAGCACTGCGAGTGTGAACATTGTCCAATTCTGAAGAGACTTGTTTAACCTGATCACATTGACATGCGAGGACTTATGCTGCTTGACTTACAAGGTGGAATTCATATTCATCCTTAATTTTGGACATTTGAAAAAACTATTATTCCATGATTAAATTTGGTTCCCTTTACCCGAAGTCTTTCGCGGAAAAAGTGTTTGTGCAATGACCGCTTGCAACAGAAGATGATCAATGAGTAGATTTCTCAGCATCAAGAACAGGGCTGGAATGTGTCAGTTCTTTGTTGAAGCTGGCTGGTCAGACATGCAGCATGAAGTCTGGATTTTGATATTCCTGTTGCTGGGCTTTGCATCATTCAATTCCAGGGATGTCTTTCTGAGCGAGATGCAAAAGGATGAATAAAAACGACACGATTGAGGTATGCTAACTGCCGGGGGATGCAACTAGAAGCTGCCTTTTTGGTCTTAACCCTTCGCAGAGCAAAGGAAGACACAGACCGCATTGGGCGTGAGCGGCTGTATTGGAGGTGGGAGTGAATTAGAGGTTGGGTGCGTCAGAGTGGGTCAGTCGAGAGCATTGCGGAGGTGAGAATATAACTGATTTTTGACAGGGGTCAGAATTCAGGGTTTACTTCAAGGGACTTAGATTTGGAGAAAGTGACATATATGGGGGAATACAGAAAAGAGCAGAAGTTTAGATTAATAAGCGACTTTAAAAGTTGATACAAATTGAAAATAATAAAATAAAATAAAAGATCATTAATATTAATTACATAAAACTATATATAATATATTATATATAATATTTATTTATAGTTGCGAAGACCACGAGGGTGTGAAACTTACCTCGGGTTCCCACCAGACTTTCCAGATAGTCTGAGTGTTGGCAGAAAAAGCGGTGCATTTGGGAGTCCCAAATGTTTTTCTGCATTTTGTGATCACCAGACAATCTGATGAACTATTCCGATTGATGCCACTCTGGCACCCTTGAGCATTTTGTTAGAATCCAATTATATGCAAATTTAGCCGGTGGCCATGTCGAAATTACTATTTTTCTTAATTATTCTCCAAAAGTAAGCATCCAAATAGCTGAGTTGTGAGTGTCCCACCCATGTTTTTCGGCGTCATGGTTCATGAAAACCACTAAAATTTAATACATGTAATATTAGCTCATTATATAGCAATTAGCGTCACCATATCAAAATAACAATTTTTCTCAATATCTCCAGAAGTAGGCATCCAAAAGCCTGTTGAGGTATCCACCCCATGATTTTTTAGGGTCACTGTCATGAATAACCCACTTACAATTTGATAACATTGAAATTTAGCTTCATTAATATGAAAATAGCATACCCTACCCCTGAATTTGTCCGCTGGCGATCGGCTGCCGTTTTTGCCAGTACAGGTATACAAACAACACAACTGTTTGAATATAACTGTACAGCGCATACCGTTATCCCCAGTTTTTTTAACAGGTTTTGGTGGAAAGGAAAATTTCCACTGACCTCAAGAGATACAGCATTACTGTTTCTGATGAAGTACGTTGAGGCTATTGTATGAAAAGAAACATGGAAACTAGTTTTAAGTAAGATAATTCTCTTGATGCAGTAGAGATGATTGATATTATTTGCAAGCAAGTTTTTATTATTATTATTTTAACATGATTTGTCTGTAAAACACTGGCGTATTTATTGATTTTTAAACGTACACAGGGTGGAACTGTTTTCCTGAGAATTTTTTAAAATACGAACAAAGAAATAATGTTTACTGATGTTTATAATTACCTCTATTGTTACAGGTTGGCTCCATCACCATGGGACTGTTTCTTCAGTCCCTGCGATGCGAACAATCTTGGAAAACTCTGGGTAACAGTTTGGTCAGACCAGAGTCGAGTCATCCGGGTCAAGCAAAGCAAGACAAGATGTATACATGAAGAGCTTGAACAGAGATTACAGGCAGACGAATCTATCGAGCTCAAATTCCCAAGAGACTGTGTTCAACTATACACATCACGCTCACACATAGAAAGACACTTGAAACGAATGAGTAATGTCTGTTTGGAAGATGCTTCAACAAGCAAAAGAAGCGCCGTTCAAAGACGACAGATTTGACTTAAAGAACATTGCATTTTTGCGGAGAAAAGTGCATCACGGACTTTGATAAGAAGAATCCTAATCGTTGCGCGAGTTCTCCTTTGTGGACTGCAGATCGTGTTGATCAGACAACTTCAAACAAACTATTCCAGATGTTATCGATTCCCGCCAGGATGACGGACCCAGTCAAGATACGATTAATGGGCGGACAGCATCTTCTGTGCTGATGCGAGATATCACGATGACTGCAGAAAGTCTTCATGGCACCCCGTTCTGTCTGCAGCAGCAGCACACGTGGCAGAGAACTCAGGGACATTGAGCCAGCTGCAGTTCTACATCCTTTCGATGAAAACGACATGTTGCGCATCTGGAATTCAGATAAGTCTACATATGTACAAGGATCATGAGGAAAGCTATACTTTCAACGAACCTGTTTATCCAAATTGTGATATACTTGGCTCTGAGCTTCTGGTTCTTGTCTGGTAGGTGTCGCTAGTTTATCTGTTTTCGCAGCAGAGCGTCTACTGCGATCACTTAGTAGCATCAGATGAAGTGACGCCATTGATGTTTCCATATACGAATTGCAAGAAGTTTGCACAGAAATCGAAGCAGTTGTCGTCCGACCCCAGTTCCTATCATGACTAGAATTAAATTAGATATTGTAATGAGGCAGTGAGTTCAACCTTCAATTGCTTACTTCCAAAATATCAGCAAAACTGGACTGCACACTTCCAGAGCTTGATGGAAATCATAACGAATATGATCACCAATCGACCAACTACACTCCAAAAGCAATGGGAGTTCTAGTCAGTCATAAAGCCTCATGAGCAGTTGTACAACTATCGTGGCCTGTTCCTATGATGAGGTTTCAGTGTTTCAAGGATCAGCAGCAAAGGCTGCAACTGTTCACTCCGGGATTAGGCGAACCGCCAATGCTGAATGTGGCCTCGTTCAGTTTTTTGCTGACAACTTCGACACAAATATCTCATCCAGAATAGACTCGTTTCAACACATTCTCTGCAGTACTACTTACCATAAAAGATCAGGAGATACTTCCACATCTGAAGATGAAGCATCATCGACGATTGACCTGTATGAAATGAGACACCTGTTGACAGAGACATTTCGGTTCAAATGTACAAGGAACCTGAGAACCAGCGATGCCAGTTGAACGAAGCCACACGTGTGTGTGTTACCTCTCCGCATATTGGCTCATCAAGCTATTCAACTGGGAGAGTTCACGATATGGATTTCTCTTTCTGAAACAATCACTTCTGATCAGAACACACCAGAGTTTGGTGGCTTTAATACGAAGCTCTGCAGAGAGCAAGGACGATCCATCCAACCTGCAACGAGGGCCATTTATACACCACTCATAGATATGGATCCAGCTGATCCGGACACGATGTTTACAGCAATGGGGAGGGAGGGAAACGCTTGACCGCAGAGTGTGGACAAACCGTAACCATCTTCACAAAGACCAACAGCTGTATCGAGTGGCCTTAATGTTAAATGGGTTTAACATGAGCGATTTACCCAGTTCATACCAAGCTGGGCGGCATGCACACCTTATGAGTTTCATCGGTTGTGTGGGGATTGATGGCTGAAAGTGGGCTGGAAGATGTGATGAAATCTGCCTTTGGAGGTGTTGCTCATATGCTTGGTGGAAAAAAGTTTCCCCAAAACTTCAGGGCCCTGCAATTGGTGACTGAGGAGGTCCTTCGTTCCAGCGTGGCTCAGGCAAAAGTCATGAAGACTTAATGGACACTCTTGAAACCAAACAACAAAGAGCATGACCACAAACTATGGGTACAGAACCTTGTGAAACCTGTATTCATCATGATGGCATTTGTTCTTGCGCTGGTGAAGGAGACTGGCCACTGCATCTTTGGGCTATGAAGGAGATGCTCCCCTACTCTTCGCGGCGAGACGTCACAACTATGCTAAATATGGGCTCTACCACCTTCGATCGATGGAAAGGCTTCATGGAGACATTCCGGAAATATTCTTAAAAGGAGATCACGTGATGCGGCACAAGAAGGGCCGATGGAACGGATATGGTCGGATATGTACATGGAGTCCACGTTCATGCGCTACGGTCATGGCATGTATGGAATCATTGGCATTACACTGAAGCCTTCTACACTGAAGAAGTGGACCTATAGTGCCACGTTTAGTCAGATAGTCACGATCTCACAGATATGTCTGAGGGGCACATAGTCACAGAGGTGACCATTCACAAGGAAGAGAAGCCATCATGCATACGATCTGATGCAGAGGACCGAGATAAATAAGGAGAAAACTCCAGTCCTGTTCGACCCACTTGACCCAAACGAACATGCAGAGAGAGTTGTCAACATTGTAACTGGCAGAATTGCACCGGAGAAGTGAACACGCCAAGGGCAGTTGGATTGGCCGAGCGCGCAGATGTAATTGTATGAAGAAGCTGTGCACACTCGCGCACACTCACACGGAAAGTTAGGGAGCCAAGAAGAAAGGAAAAGTGAGGATGAGCGCCCTCAAATTTATTGGTGTGGTCAGCTACCAACGTGGCTCAAGACGCTTTGGGAGGTAGTGGAAAAATACTGGTTCTCCGGTTTTGGAGTGAGGCGGTGCTATATAGGCGACGTGAGGGGTGCGGTGTCGTGCCACAGGAAAATGGGATTGCGAGTTAGTAACGTTCTTTTGTGCGGCCAAGGAAGACGGAATAAGGGGTGGATAGAAATAGAGGAGAATAGATGCGTGAGGAGAAAGATCCCTAACCGAGCCATGCAAAGGTCTATGTGTGTGTTGCGTGTTCCTCCATTGGATGCTCTGTCTGAGTGTTCCCACCTCGTGATTAGCGCGTTATCTCCTGCTTATTTATTCGCTGGCTCATCGCAACGTGCGCTCCGCATGGTTCCGTCTGGCTGTGCGGGGGCGGTGTGGGCGTCGACAGCGCGGCAGGGAGTCTCTAAGGACGGCAATCGCCCGGATCAGTTCGAAGAAGAAGAAGCTCTCTGAGAAGAAGCGCGCTCTGGACCGCAATCGCACACAATTTTGTTTTTGAAGAAGAGAGTCTAACGGCTCTGCGCTCCCCCTTTTATAAGCGTGGGGCGAGGACCAGAAAGCGACGCTGTGTCCCAAATTCTCCTCCATTGGGCCACAGCGGCCGGCCATGCCCGCCAGCTCCGCGGACTGGAAGCCGGCTCAGATGCCGACCAGCTTCGGCACGGCTCAGCTCTCCTGACTAACATGGGGAATGCTCTCCATCCCGGCCCTGAACGTGCACGCAGTCTGAATGTCGGATGGCAGCGGACTTTCTCACCACAGGCTCTCTCAAGCCAAAATGACCACACCCACCCTCCCCCCTGGATTACCCTTCTCGCGATCCTCCTCGTTGCCCCCGATCTTCCTAGTCCGACGACTGGATGAGGGCTTTCAATTTGGGGCGCTCCCCTGGACGTTCCCGGTGAGATGCGTGGGAGCAATTCGCGCCTTCCGGTGGTCGAGCATCGCGCGGCGCAGAGGCAATCTGCCGCGTGCGGTTCTCCTCAAACTAGTGGCGAATTGTAGCGATGCAGAGGTACGATGGGGTGTGGACATATTTTTTCCCGTGTGCGGGAGGCGTTTGTGGTCAGTGGTGAGGTGTGGTGAGCGAGGTGCGGAGTAAGGTGAGGTGCCGGTTGGGAATTCGCAGATTTGAATAATAAATGGCGTGCGATTTCCGTGTGCGGTTGTGTAGTGTGCAGCAGATGTGGATGATCCGAGCCACGGGAGGCATCGTGGTGTGCTTTTTAAACAATTGCCTATTGAATGACGTGTGTGCTTGCATGCTTGTTCTGTACAGTTAGAGTAGGATTGAAAGTATGAATCAGAGATATTTATTACCTCCCACGCAACGCATTCGTCCTGTTAACCCACATGAGGGGAGGACTAACTACATTGAATACTGATGAAATGACTGCCTCGATCACTGTATGTTGGGTGCCATTGCCTTGGCATGTGTTTTTGTGAACCGCAACATATATATACATATATATGTATTATATCGAACCATAACTGGGGATGTGTATTTTGCTTGATAATAAATGTCGACATTTATTATTATTATCATTATTTTTTTAATTAATCATCTTTCTATAATTCAGCAATGTGTGTGTGTGTGTGTTGTGTGTGTGTGTGTGTGGTGTGTGTGTGTGTGTGTGTGTGTGTGTGTGCTGGACGCTGTTCTCAACAACCACTGGTCCGATCTCATTAAAACTTGCCAGGTATATTGCTGGGACCTGAGGATGTACCTTTTTCAAGGTTTGATATTAATCTACAAGTTATGGCCATTTATTTACCAATCAAGGACAAGACACGTGTTGCGTGTGGCGTGGCCGATGGGGAAGGGAACCTCAGCCGCGTCCCCATTACGGGTTACACGTACGGCGTCCGGAGATGATGACTTCGTGTATTTCTAATAATTTCTCGATTTCTTATGCGCATTTATAGATAAACACAATGCCCAAGTTAGATCGTTTTCATATGAGACGGTGCATAAATTTCGGTAACATCAGAGTGAGCTGGTATGCTCCGAACCAGGAAGTAAAAAAAATTTTTCTCTCCTCTTCTCTTTTTGTTTTTCCTTGCGACAACATTGCGAAAAGGCAAAATACGTTGGCGCTAATTGGATAATTGGCCATTAAAACTAAATTGCGAATAATCGTAACTGCGATATGCGAACTTCGGCCACGCACGTACGGGCACGCGAGAGCGAAGAAACGGCCTGTGTGGTTGTTGTTTCTTGCTCGCGGTTTGAATATTTATTTATGAATTTTTTTTTTTTTTTTTTACGTGCACGTACGAGTTAATATAATTTGAAAAGTGTGTTTTTTATTTGACTTCAATGCACTCCTGAACCACTGGATTCAAATGATTGAAAACTGTTGGTTGTACTCGTGGGATGCATGGTAAGGTTATGTCGGGAGGGGGGGGGTTAAAAAAAATAATAATAATTAATATATCGCCCCCGGTTCGGAAAAGGTGGGGGAGTAG